>JACXGM010007680.1:0-30211 GCA_016801145.1 Umbra pygmaea | reverse complement strand
TAACTTCTGGGTTGGGCTGAGCTTACAACTATTGGGAAGTTCCTCAGTAAGACCCTAATTAGGTAAAAGAAGTTCATTACTTTCCAGTGATCTATGAAAAACTAAAACCTTCAATTGGAACAATGGGAAACATTCTAATATTACAGAACTACTTTTACCTGGTCATTAGGGTCTTACTGAGGAACTTCCCAAAAAGTTGGGAATTCAGCCAAACCTATTACAGGTATATTTATCTCGGAATATGCTTACCATTGTCATTCTATTTAAGTAAATGTGTGCACAATATTTGTTTTGTGTAATGCAGGCAGAAATTGTGATTTCTTACCATCACCAATTTTATTACTGTTAATTTTGTGATGATCTTCTAGTACTATTAAATATTCTCTCTTGAATGTGTTGTCCCTTTTCATCTACTCACTGTTCATTGAGCTTTGGCTTTTCAAGGAATTTGACAAACATTTTACGAGGAACATGGGCTTTTGGGGTAAATTTAGCCTATTTGACAGTCATGCTCCATGACAAAATTGTTTGATTATAAACAAATCCATAAGCATTATTTTGTTGTGCATTATTTAACACGCCGTTAATGTTTAGGCTGTAGAGATATTAAAAACTAGAAATTATTATTTAGTTTCATCAACGGCTTTTGAAGTGGAACCGGTATCGTTCATTTCTATGACAGTTGTGTTGCGTTCAGTCCAAGATGGCGGAGATGCTGCTCAGGTATGGGTTCGTTTGTTGCAATGGAACGTTCTATTGAGTTTTGCCTCTCGTTACTTCTATACTCTTTGGCTGCTCTCACCTAAATTCTGGAAAAATCCAGTTGCTACACAAGAAGGCAGATTACAGAGAACGTATCCGTGGCAACCTTTTGTATTGAAGTTCAGTAAAAAATAACATTTGTGTATGTGGAGTGAAAACTGTAAGAATGGTGGCAGTTTAGAAAGTGATATGATTTGGCAGTTGGTAGCAGCTCACTCTAACACTGGAAAGTTCCGTTCTGTGCACCTGCACTAATGGGTGACAGAGAGCAGTTAAGAAGAAACTCTGGGAGCAGTGTCACTCTGAAGTATTTCTCCATTCATTCCTATGGGACTTTTTTAAAAGCTATTATTTTGAAAATGGTTTCACGAAATGACAGGAATGTTAAGGGGAACAAGCCGCACGTTTTGGTACCTTACTTGTAATTTTAGCATAAAAACTCTAGGAGCAGTAGCGCCCGGAAAATTTGGCCCATTCATTCCTATGGGATTTTTTGCCACGAAAACAGTAATATTTCGCGAATCATTTTACGAAACCTTCCACAACACAATAGCAACTCGATCGGGATCGAGCCGCACGTTTTGGTACATTACTCTATGTATCGATTTTTGAAGCTTTGGGAGGAGTAGGGGGCAAATTTTGGCTATAATAATAATATATATGTCGGATAATAGTATGTGTTCCTTGCCAAAGGCAAGAACACTTAATAATAAACCTTCAGGAAGAAAAGACAAATGTTGGTAGTTTGCAACACTTCTCGTGACCAAATTGTGGAAGTTCTGACATACTAACGTTAGTAAATATAACTTTAAGGAAATGCGATGTAGCCTATTTATATTTTGTTCAATAGATTACAGTGATAGTAGGATATTGTGTAGGCTACCGACTATAACAAAACAAATACCTTAACAGAATAGCCTATTATATGGGTAAAACTTTACAATAACAGTACATAAATAATCATGTATTAATACCTGAATTAATAATTACTTTACAATGAACTAGAGGTCGACCGATTTATCGGTACGCAGATTAATCGGCCGATTTTTGGTCATTTTTTACATAATCGGCATCGGCCAATATCAAGCCGATTAAAATCCTTCAAAGTCAATTGACGCTCTGGTGGGCGAACGCGATAACCCTACATGCTAGCAACCAAAGCTTGGTACCGTTGGAAAGGGGAAGATCAGAAGAAAATAATAAGTGGTAGCTCATTTCTCTGGGATAAACACAGCCGGAGCTATGGTGCCTCAAAGTCGGTCAAAACTAAGTATGATATTATGCACATTTCTTTCTGTATTGTTGTTTAAAAATGTTCCTTCCCTCAGAAATGAGGAGATGGCGCTGCTAAGTCAATTGCACTTAAGTAGATTATCTAATGTTACTAACTTTTTATTCACTTAGTAACTTCAATACTTTTTTATTTTAAATGATTAAGTAGCAGAAGTGAAGCTCCATTAAGATTGTTTGTGTTCAAGTGTTACTGTATACATTTTTATTCAGACCTAAAACAAAGAAAAGCTGCTGGTTGCTACTATTGTTAAAATGGCCAATTTATTTTATTGTTCTCAGATGTTGGATAAATGCTGCTAAGTGCACACAACTTTATTTTTTCATTTAAAAGTTTATTTGTCAAAGTGAAGTTATTTTTTTCTTAGTTTTTACCCGTTTTGTTTATGTATACAATATATGTTTTTACATTATACATGTTTAATGTAAGTATACAAGTGCATATTGGTGTTCAAGTGTTCAATAAATATTTTTGTTAAGAAATTTGTTGTATCTTAAGTACTATTTAGTGTTAGATTTTTATCTTTCAAATAGAGGTTACAAACAAGCAAATATCGGCCAAAAGTAATCGGCAGCATATATCGGCCATCGGCCTACCCTGATTTCAAAAGATCGGCATCGGCATCGGTCTGAGAACCCATATCGGTCGACTTCTACAATGAACTAATGATGAGTTCAGACATGTACTAATGAAGAACTAACCTTAACTACGACATAAGTCATATGAATTCCTGCATGAATAACACCATTTGAACTACACCGTTAATACATTAATTAACAAGCATGTACTAATTAACACTTTGGGGTAAACTATATCAGAAGATGTATTAAAAGGGCACAATGTAAAATTGTTCATAGATTTGCCCCCAGCAACTGTCACAGACATTGAATGACACTAGATGTCTTGCAATATTTACAATTAACCTTACTCATTGAACACACAGTGCCGCTGCTCCCATTACGCGCATCACGCACTGTGCGTAGGGCACCAAGTGCTGAGGGGGCACCAAAAATAGCCTAATGAAAAAAATCATCAGAGTCATAATAATTATAATGCCGATATTATTTCAGTTTAGAAATATTAAGCACTTTTTTAGGCATGAATATCACAAAACAGGCAGAATAAGAGATATATTTAATTGCTATATATTTAAACGATGGTGCCCCTCCCCCAAACACACACACACCTTCCCCGTGGGTGCCCTTTTTCCGCTATCTCAGTGGTCTGTTGGATTGCGCCTGACAAAGTTTGACAGTAGGCATAGCCTACTAGGCTAAGTCAACTTTTTGGAAATGGCCTCGAAAAGACAACAGGAGTCAGAGCAGAGAAAAGAAAGAAGAAAAAACTGCGAGATGATGCGGATGCATCACTTGTAGGTAAGTCCATGTTTAATCATTCTTAAATATGGGAAATGTGCTGCTAATGTAATGGTTAGCTAATGTATACACCGCGAACTAGCTGACGTTATTGCTATTGTTAGCAAACTCAAATATGTTATAGTTTAGGTGCAAGCTATGTTGCGATTTTGATTCTATGCATTTTACAAGTAACTGACGCCAGCTAGCTGCTACTTTAGATATTGAGCAGTAACTTTTATGGTTTATTTTGACGTGACGGTGGTCAGTAACAGTTAGCAGTCAGTGCACAAGGTAGGTTAACAATTCTGTTTGCTTCTTCAGACAATTTATTATCGTGTAGCATGCGATTAATAGTCTCTAGCCAGGCATTTAGCAAAGTTTACTTGGCATAGTGTCATTTGAGAAGGCATATTTTGGCGTTTGTTTGCATAACCCACAACTATCTTTAGGATTGTCATTCAGTAGAATTCAGCAGAATGTATGCTACAGTCTCTCACACAAATTAAGTAAGGTGTCGGGTGTGCAGTGGGACAGAAAATGGCTCTTGATAATGTGAAGTCTGAAGAACTCAGACTTTTAATGTGTTACTGCTACAGCTAGCTTAGCTTCATCTGAATGTGACAGAAGCTACATGACAAAATGAACTGGCGCTTTGATGGCATTTATGTCAGGATGCAAAGGCATCGACAACATCTGCCGGTGAAATAGAAAAACGTTTTGTAGTAGACAAAATGCTTTCGAAAGCATATTTAATTTTTTTTCAATTAAATGTTTAAGATTCAGAAATGTAGTCTTGTGTAAGGTGTATAATTTTCCATTTATTCCTGTAGGTAAGATGTAAAAATAAAATGTCATGATGAATAATATGAAGCAAACATTATTGTTGAATTGTGTTCAATGTTGCAACTCATTTTATTATGCTTTAATATTTGATTTGATTAGATTTATCAAATAGTTCATGAATAAATAATAAAGGGGAGAGCTCCTTGGCTGCATGCTGTCAGTTTAAAAATTTTATATTTTTTCTCAGTACAAGGTTCTTTGTTTGAATATTTTGTCTCTTTCTATACTGATCCTTTTTTTCATGTTTCTAAATTATTGCAGGGTCAATGCTGAGATATGTACAAGGAGGAACATGTGGGCAAGAGGAAGATGCAGACGACGAGCAACCATCTACAAGTAGTTCAGGCACACATCAACCCCAGCCAGCCTGCAGGTCTTTAGACTCCACAACAGTACCAAGCCTTGATCAACCTCCCTCAATCAGCAGTTTAGGGACAGATACAGAGCAGAGAACCACCACCTCTGAAAGCACAAGTCCTGTCGTAGAGAGTCCATCAGCAGGTGACAATGTAGAGACCTACGTGCCCTTTCTAACTGATCCTGCTCTTTGGCCATCACAGGTTTTAGATGCGAATCGTGTTGAAATATTACCTTTTTTCTCGGGGTAGGGGGGCATCATAAAGGAATTGTGCTTAGGGCACCAAAACGGCTAGCAGCGGCACTGCACACAATGATGCATTCATCATTTAAAACGATTTAATCTCATTCTGTTTTAAGTGATTCCACTGCTGCCATCAAGAGTGAAATACCTACACTAACATATTCACTAAGCAAATGCCATTTTTAATATATTAATTTTGTGTCTGTCTTAGCACAGATGATGGTTATTTCTGTGGTTATTTTGTGGATTGGTTTACTGTCTTTATATCATAATGCAGTCGGATGTTAGTCTTGTGTTCTTGCTTTTCTTTTGGGCCACTATACTGCCCCTTCAAAATGTGTCCACTTTCCCCCTACCGTTCAGTTCCTTCTCCCTCCAAATGCGGGCTCATCACCTCTGCTCTTCCACTTCTTTACAAACCACCGAAAAGCACTGAATGATATCTGATTTAGAATTGCTGAATATGAATATAACATGTGTACCGTAATTGATATATGTTAATTGGAGGGACAAGACAAGAAATTATATTATGATACATTAACAAGTCATGAATTCATGTTACTTTACAAGTATGAATTAGTGATAATGTGTACAATCAAACAGTCATAAGTCATTATCTACAATACCAAATAACATCAAGGAAGGTGATTTTTATTTTGCACCAGTATATCCAAGATAATGATAACTTTAACATACTTATTCACAAACATGTTAAAAAAAGAACTTCAAAAGGTAAAAGACATCTTTTATTTAACAGTCTTTTAAACAGCAGTTAACTTTGCACCTGCAATATAATTATTTTCTGTTATTTTGTCTGCTTTGAATTGAAGCACAGGTTACATCCACATTTGGATAACATGAAGCCATATAATCTTCAAAGGTCTTTTTTCACATAAATGTATTCTCACATATTTTTCAAACATTAGCTTATCAAAAACAAACATTTTCCCTTTAAATCACATGTCATCTTTGTCCTCTCATTAAAAGAGCATTTTTGTAATAACTGTACATTTTATAAGTGTTCACTTTATACAACAGAATAAATCTCATTTGCAGTTAAGCTGTATTACCTGTAATTATGTAAAGCTGTATTATTGCAAACCTCTGACGTATATGAGCTGTCTATTATTAACGTGTGCGCCCGGCCTTAACCAAGGCCGCAGCAGTAACTGATCTTACTTGGTACATTAGCATTAACTTCCTACCCTTGAATATTGTACACACACAGCTGTTTTACACACAGTCATAACATACAAATGCCCAGGAGCTGCAAGGAACAAACAAAAGAAACAATTTATGCGGACGTAAGTCGCCATTTTCTTAACTACGTACCGTCAGATTTAGCTAGCTGTTTACACACTTGACCTACTTTTCTCAACTACGTACCGTCAGACTTAGCTGTTTACACACTTGACATACTTTTAGCTCACAGAACACACATCACCGGGGATTCACATTAGCTTATTAACATCTGTAGTCACATAAAAGGTCTTGCAAAAAAAAATTGAACAATACTTCAAAACAATAAAATACTCTACCAACAATAAAGCTCTTAAAATGATAAATGTTTATTTGTCCCTTAAGGTCTTTGTTTTAAAAGGTCTGTACCACCTGGCCTTTTGACTATTTTATTTAATCTGTATAGAATTGTTGTCATGTACTGTAGTATGATATTACTGTTTTGGTCATTTGTTTGTAACATTGTTCATTACTTGTATTTTTGCACTGCCTTAATAAAAATGAACAAAAGCACAGCACTGCTCAGCAAGCGGGAGGGAGGGACGCTTCAATGCCTAGTAGATTGAACTTGCATCCAGGTGCTTTCCATAGTATTAGTAGTATTAGTATTGTAGCATTTAATTTATCCTATAAAATAGTTACGGTCTGAATTTAAATAAATAAGTCACGTTAGTTGCCTGCGGCGATAGCTCATACAACACTACGCTGTGTTCTAGAAGCCAATAGGGTATTAACGTTATCAAGTCACCGTTTACAATGCTCTCACATCGTACTGTACAACAACATTATTTGACACAATTTTGATTGAACTAGCTAGCTCTCGTCTGGTTTTGCCATTCAAACAAGTAATTAGCTACAATAGTAGTTGGCTAGCTTACTTAGCTAACTGTTGGAGGAAAAGTCCAACTGCGGGCAGAAAGGCTACGTCTGGTTTGAGAATATGACATTTTAACATGAGCTGTATCCCTTCTAGCCATGACTCGGTGACAGACAGTCCTGGATACATCCGTACCAGGCCAGCTTGTCACCAAACAAGGAAGTTACGTTTAAACTGAAGACCCGCCTTGATGAGTGGTCTGACAGATTGCATTTTCATGATCTACTTTTGTCCCTAAAAGAGCGTGGTGACTTGAAAATTAAAATGCAATTCACCGGGGGCGCTGTTTAGCTTAATGCATTTTAAAATTGTCCACTGTACAGCACATCCGAGTCTTTGAAAATGAAATGTCAAATGCCGTTTTCATTTCCGTTTTCAAATAGTTCGAAATTTCATTTTAATTGAGAGTTAAATAATGCTTGCACAAATGGGAAATTAGGCTACATTGTTTATATTGCATTTTAATTTTCACATTTTCATTAAGATTTGAATATAGTCCTTTGTAAAGTGGGGTATGTCTTTGAAAATGAAATGTCAAACGGTTATTCAGTTTAAATTTTAATATTGTCATAGAATGCCAATATGATTATGTGAAAATTAAAATGCAATTGGATTATTGCATTTTAATTTGAATATTGTCTCAAATAACACTTACATATTTTGAAAATGATAATGCATTTCTGATATTGCATTATCATTTGAATTTAGTCCACTATATGCTTCCATAGAAATCAGCGACACAGGACAACAGTTATTACTAATTTCTCCATTCATTCGGATTATGATCTCATCTTGTTCTGCAAATCGCTAAGGGTCCCCGAGTGACGATGCTGGTGGTTACTGCCACCCTGTGTCCATTTTATGAAACAGCATGTCATTGTATGCTTCTTCGTAATCTCCCAAATTCAATTCTATTAATTAAAATAAAATAAAATATTCAAATGACTCATGTCGTAGTTAAGGTTAGTTCTTCATTAGTACATGTCTGAACTCATCATTAGTTGAAATTAATTATTAATTCAGGTATTAATACATGATTAATCATGTACTGTTATTATTCCTCTGATAGGAGGAAACCTATTGTTAGTATTATTATTAGGATTCCTCCGATAGGAGGAAACCTATTGTTTTTGTTAGTATTATTATTATTATTATTTTTCTTGTACCATTGGTGTCAATGGCAGCCCCTAGACCACATACATTAAAAGTTGTGAAATTTGGTATGATAAAACTGCAGCACATTATTAACTACCACACCAAACATGGGCCACTTTAGACCATAGGTGGCGCTACAGGACACGCCCTAATTTTCCAATTTTCAAAGTGATGCCCTTTGCATCCCATTTGTCCCAAAATTCTGAAAATAATTCCATATTAATTATTTGTCATGAAGATCAAAAAAGCCTCAAGAACCTATAATGGCCGCCTGTTGGATTTCTCTGTACAATAAAGATTTAGGAAACATGTCTTTTCACTACTCCTCCTACAAATTTGTCCAATCTTCTTCAGAATAGGCCAGCATCATCATCAGAGCAAGCCTTACAAAAGTTATCTATTGTGTTTTTGATTTTCAAAACCGTTTGCCTAGTACAGCCAATTATATTCTGTAGCAACGCCATCAAACAGGAAGTTGGGTCATATCTCTACATATCTTTGAGACGTCAACACAAAACTTGGTATGTCACGAGGAAGACAATACAACTACTACTACACCAAACATGGGCCACTTTAGACCATAGGTGGCGGTACAGGACACACACTAATTTTCAAATTTTCAAAGTAATGCCCTTTGCATCCCATTTGTCCCAAAATTCTGAAATTCATTCTATATTCCTTAATTGTCATTAAGATCAAAAAAGCCTCAAGAGCCTATAACGGCCGCCTATTGGATTTCTCTGTACAAAAAAGATTTAGGAAACATGTTTTTTCACTACTCCTCCTACAAACTTTGTCCAATCTTCTTCAGAATTGGCACGCATCATTATCAGACCAAGCTTCACAAAGGTTATCTATTGTTATTTTGAAAAACCTTTGCCCAGTACAGCCAATTATAATCTGCAACAACGCCACCAAACAGGAAGTTGGGTCATATCTCTGCAAATCTTTAAGATATCAACACCAAACTTATGTCATGAGGAAGACACTTGTACATTTAAAAAGTCATGGCATTTCTACACCATAGATCCAAAATGGGGGCATATTGTGGCTCATGGGGCACAATATAGTCTATTGACCCCATAATGTCTATAGAATGGATTTTTCTTTACAATGACAATTTAGGAAAGTTTTTCCATTTTTACATGGTTTGCCATGTTATGGAGGAATCCCCCATTGCTGCTTGCAGCTATATTTATTATTATTTTTCTTGTACCATTGGTGTCAATGGCAGCCCCTAGACCACATTCATAAAAAGTTGTGAAATTTGGCATGATAAAACTGTAGCACATTATTAACTACCCCACCAAACATGGGCTACTTTAGACCATAGGTGGCGCTATAGGACACGCCCTAATTTTCCCATTTTCAAAGTGATGCCCTTTGCATCCCATTTGTCCCAAAATTCTGAAATTCATTCCATATGCCTTATTTGTCATGAAGATCAAAAAAGCCTCAAGAACCTAGAATGGCCGCCTTTTGGATTTCTCTGTACAATAAAGATTTAGGAAACACGTTTCTTCGCTACTCCTCCTACAAATTTTGTCCAATCTTCTTCAGAATGGGCATGTATCTTCATCAGAGCAATCCTCACAAAAGTTATCTATTGTGTTTTTGATTTTCAAAACGTTTGTCTATTAGAGCCAATCATTAATCCGTAGCAATGCCACCAAACAGGAAGTTGGGTCATATCTCTGCAAATCTTTGAGATATCAACACAAAACTTGGTATGTCACGAGGAAGACACTACAACTACTACCACACCAAACATGGGCCACTTTAGACCATAGGTGGCGCTACAGGACACACCCTAATTTTTCCAATTTTCTAAGTGATGCCCTTTGCCAATCATTTGTCCCAAAATTCTGAAAATAATTCCATATTACTTATTTGGCATGAAGATCAAAAAAGCCTCAAGAACCTATAATGGCCGCCTGTTGGATTTCTCTGTACAATAAAGATTTAGGAAACACGTCTTTTCACTACTCCTCCTACAAATTTGTCCAATCTTCTTCAGAATAGGCCAGCATCATCATTAGAGCAAGCCTCACGAAAGTTATCTATTATGTTTTTGATTTTCAAAACCGTATGCCTAGTACAGCCAATTATAATATGTAGCAATGCCACCAAACAGGAAGTTGGGTCATATCTCTGCAAATCTTTAAGATATCAACACCAAACTTGGTATGTCATGAGGAAGACACCTGTACATTTAAAAAGTCATGGCATTTCTACCCCATAGGTCCAAAATGGGGGCATATTGTGGCTCATGGGGCACGATATAGTCTATAGGCCCCATAATGTCTATAGCATGGATTTTTCTTTACAATGACAATTTAGGAAATGTTTTCTATTTTTACATGGTTCGCCATGTTATGGAGGAATCCCCCATTGCTGCTTGCAGCTATATTTATTATTATTATTATTTTTCTTGTACCATTGGTGTCAATGGCAGCCCCTAGACCACATACATAAAAAGTTGTGAAATTTGGCATTATAAAACTGCAGCACATTATTAACTACCACACCAAACATGGGCCACTTTAGACCATAGGTGGCGCTATAGGACACGCCCTAATTTTCCAATTTTCAAAGTAATGCTCTTTGTATCCCATTTGTCCCAAAATTCTGAAATTCATTCCATATGCTTCAAACAGACATTCTCATCTTACACAAAACGTCTGCAATACTTAGTGCAAATGCGAACACAAACGGCTATTGAATTCACTTTTACAAATGTGTTTCTCTCACTTTAGCTAATTAGGGAAGGAGAAATATAAACTATTAACATTTGTAATAAATATTACACATTCTTGACCTGCAATGTAAATGATGTTCTTCAGGATATGTAGGAACATTTTACTTTTCTATATTTGAATTGGCTGATCGACATCTAAGAAATAACATGTTTTAGCTTGATAAATGTGACATTTGACCATTTGACATAGTTATTAAAAGTACTCGTATCGGTACTCGTATGATACTCGTATTGGCAAGTACCCAAAATGAAATTCTCTGTACTTTTACTTTTTCCAAAAAAAGGGGTATGGCCCATCCCTAATTATAATATTATTATTTGGCACGCTTTGTCCTCACTTTTTAAGTTAGACACATTTAAACTTTACAAAGTTAATTGAGTGAAGGACCAATATGTTTCTTGCATTATTCTTTTGGATATATTTGGTACATTTTAAAAGATTTAACTAAATTGTTAAAGAACAAACAAATTAAACTTTTTAAGTTCAAATTTAGTCTACAATAAATACAGAAAACCACGTCCTTAATTACACTGTATTCCAACCAAGAACACTGTTTATACCACTACCGAGAAGTTCTTTGATTTTCCATTCTTGACAGTGCAAGGAAATACCTTCAAATTGGGTAGACTCTGTAGATGGAGGCAGTGGCGTGTCTTCTTCCTCAACTTTTGCCTTTTTTCAAGTAACACAAGAAACTTGTTTAGCCATTATTGTGGTGATGTTAATACATTGGCTAAAAAGCAGCTAGCAATGTCAGCTGGCTAAAGGTTGCCCAGAGAGTCTTCCTGTCGGATCCCCTAGCAACCATCACAACCAATAACGTACCGGAGGCTTCCTACAACATGCTTCAACAGTTCCATTTTTTTCGGAAAACAAATTAAACACACACACACCTGTCAACAATATATGAGGTTTATATTGATATATTTTCTCAAATACATTTGAATAATACAAATATACTAAGAATGTATTTTGATCAAACTTGCCTGGGCAGGCCATTGAGTTATGTGGGCGGGCCAGTGCTGCCTTGGCTCATTACTGGCTACACGCCTGCGTCCCATACACCAGAGGGTTTCAACCCGTGTGCACTTAAAGTGGATGCACTGAGCAGGCTAGATCCTGAGCCATGGGGAGCAGAAAAGAACTGCCAAAAGACCTGTGTAATAAGGTAATGGAACTGCATAAAGTTGGAAAAGTATATAAAAAGATATTTAAAGCCTTGCAAATGCCAGTCAGTACTGTTCAATCACTTCTTAAGGAGTGAAAGATTCAGGGATCTCTTGATTGCCACGCTCAGGTAGACCAAGAATGGTTGTTTGAAGGAGGACACTATGACATGAACAAATAGTTTGTAAGCCAAGTTATAATAGAATATGTGGTTCAGTTTGCTTTTAACAGCCAGTTAACTTCTGCCGAAACAGTTACTGGTAGATAAAGTTGGCATGAGTTTTCCATGGCTGTTTAATGAGAATGAAAAAATGAATTAGTGTTTCTCATGAGCCTAGAATTTCTCACTTAAAATGGGGGGGCGCTGGAGACACAGATCCATCCAGAGCTGCCAGACACTCAGCCTGCATCTCTCTGTCCACACAGAGTCCACACTTACAGGCACTGGGTCCTGATGGTGAGAGTGGTGCACAATTCACCCTGCTGTATCCAGAGATGGCATCAGTGAAGCTGAAAGACTGTGGTCAAACACTGGAGCTGAATGTCAACATTAAAGAAGAGGAGGAGGAGCTGAATGTCAACATTAAAGAAGAGGAGGAGCTGATTGGTGATATAAAAGAAGAAGAGGAGCTGATTGGTGAATCTGTTTGTAATGGTAAGAACAGCTTCTATCTAGAATGTTAGACATGGGGCCACTAATTAAAAGGTATTGTTGTAGGCAGTGTCCAAAATGAACTTTTTCATTTACCTGCAAAGGGGAATGGTCCACTAGCCAAGCATATTTTTTACCAGACAAAATAATAGAGATTTATTCTGTGATGTATATATTCACCTCAGTACATTTCATTAAGAAGTTATTATGTTGAATACAAACTTAGTGGCCAGATGTTTATTTGCTGCAACACAAAGAACTCATCACCACAGCCTCAGCATCATACTGTAGCCAGCTGTTTGAAATTCTTTATCTCCAAACTTACATTCCTCACAACTAAATTCTTTCAAGAGATTCATCATAATTTTCGTCTGTGAGTTTTTGTTTCAAAGGTTGGTTTACTCCAGCTAAATGTCACCACATAACAGCTATTTAATGAACAGTAGCTAGCAGCAGACCGGTGTCAAGTGAGCGATGTCAAGCAGTGGATGTCTCGTACGGTAACTGCATTATACTCGCTTGTTTCCTGGCACCTTACACATGTAAAAAGCTAGTAAAATGACCATAATGCATTCTTATCGCCTGTTAGTGCACATTGCACATTTTCAGTGACAAAAATATGCACATTTTCAACACGTGTTTATTGGAATAACAGGCAAACATATCACTTGTAAATGACACAGATACACTCGTAAATGCCATAATAACTCCCGTTTCAGATTAATATGAACTCGACAGGCGTTAGCACAGCTCGCAGGAAACAGTTGTTTGCCCCCTGCATGTTAATAGCTTTGAAATAATGTGAATATTTCCAGCTGTTATAGTGTATGTGTGGTTCCATTTTGTTTACCTCAAATCTGCATATGCATTCCTGTTTTAAGCGCGACACCGCTTTCCTTTATTTTAGACTGCCGCAGCGCACACAAATTAAAGCCTGATAAAAAAAAACTATGGATAGTAAATTATTTACTTGTTTTATAACAAAAAAGGGAAATAGTATTGTTAATATAACTGTTTCGTTTTAAAATGAACTAATACCTAATTACTTGAATTAAAACTAACGTGTTAGGTTCCAAAAATGTAGTCTGACTACTCCACAGCACTCTGGCGGATATCCTTCTGAGTTTTAGTCAACAAAACTGAAAATCTACCCGCATTTGGCAGTGGTAATTTCAGCCCCTGGTTGTAGACATATAGAATGTTAATTTCACTAGCCATACTGGTCCATGGTAACTGCAAATTTAAGTTTGTGTGATTTACCTCCTTTATATTATTCCTACTATGTCTAGACTACAAATTCTCATATTGCAATCTGTTAATGAAAACACAGGAACAGTCTGTCCATTTTAGGCTACTGGAATGAAGTGGCAAAATGAGACACTTCCAGCTGGGTTTTGCTTGTTTTAACATTTTAATTTCTTCTATTAATATTTTCTGAACTAATAGCACAGGAATTTGAGGTAAAGACAGTTGACTTTGTAGATTCCAGTGCTAACCCATGATATCATGAGTGGAGAAAGATACTGCTGATATTGTTCAAAACATTCCCCCATTTCACTTTAGCCCCATACTTCTACAATCATAGATTTCTCCATTTGTATTGTAATTCAGACATCCCAACATCAGAGACTATAGTATAGATGGAGACACATTACCAGTGTTTAAGTACCAATGAAATTGTCCTCTTTGGCCTCCCAGGTCTTTGGCAACAACTTTCAAAATATTGCCAATTTGTATTGTAGAGGTTACTTTTTATTGTATGAAAAATCATGTTATGTATGACACAAAGCCACTTGTTTTTCTGATGTTGTTCATACAGGAGACCATGATGAGATATTCTCTACATCCAGAGATCAACAACATGAAGGTCACATAGCTAAGAAGACTCACCACTGCCCACATTGTGAGGAGACTTTACCATCTCTATCAAAGCTGAAAATACACCTGAAAAAAGAGATGGTTGAAATTCCATATTCCTATTCTGACTGTGGGATGGACTTTACCTCATCTCAAGCTTTGAAAACTCATGAGAGAATTCACACAGGGGAGAAGCCTCATTACTGCTCTAACTGTGGAAAGACTTTCTCTAAAAAATTCAACTTGAAAACACACCAACATATATACAGAGGAGAAAGACCTTTTTCCTGTACTGACTGTGAAAAAGGCTTTAAAACATCATTTGACCTAAAACTTCACCAGAGAAGTCACACGGGAGAAAAGCCTTATTCCTGCACTGACTGTGAAAAAGGCTTTAAAACATCATCTGAACTAAATGTTCATCAGAGAGTTCACACTGGAGAAAGGCCTTACTCCTGCTCTGACTGTAAAAAAGGCTTTAAAACATCATACCATCTAAAAGTTCACCAGAGAGTTCATACTGGAGAAAGGCCTTACTCCTGCACTGACTGTGAAAAAGGCTTTAAAACATCATTTGACCTAAAAGTTCACCAGAGAAGTCACACGGGAGAAAAGCCTTATTCCTGCACTGACTGTGAAAAAGCCTTTAAAACATCATCTGAACTAAAAGTTCATCTGAGAGTTCACACTGGAGAAAAGCCTTATTCCTGCACTGACTGTGAAAAAGGCTTTAAAAAATCATCCGAACTAAAAATTCACCAGAGAGTTCACACCGGAGAAAAGCCTTACTCCTGCTCTGACTGTGAAAAAGGGTTTAAAACATCATCCGAACTAAGAGTTCACCAGAGAGTTCACACTAGAGAAAGGCCTTACTCCTGCTCTGACTGTGAAAAAGGTTTTAAAAGATCATACCAACTAAAAGTTCACCAGAGAGTTCACACTAGAGAAACCCCTTACTCCTGCTCTGACTGTGAAAAAGGCTTTAAAACATCATCTGAACTAAAGGTTCACCAGAGAGTTCACACAACAGAAAGGCCTTACTCCTGCTCTAAATGTGAAAAAAGCTTTAAAACATCATTTGACCTAAAAGTTCACCAGAGAACTCACACAAGAGAAAAGCCTTATTCCTGCACTGATTGTGAGAAAGGCTTTAAAACATCATATGATCTAAAAGTTCATCAGAGAGTTCACACTGGAGAAAGGCCTTACTCCTGCTCTGACTGTGAAAAAGGGTTTAAAACATCATCCGAACTAAGAGTTCACCAGGGAGTTCACACTAGAGAAAGGCCTTACTCCTGCTCTGATTGTGAAAAAGGTTTTAAAAGATCATACCAACTAAAAGTTCATCAGAGAGTCCACACTAGAGAAAAGCCTTATTCCGGCTCTGACTGTGAAAAAGGCTTTAAAACATCATCTGAACTTAAAGTTCACCAGAGAGTTCACACAACAGAAAGGCCTTACTCCTGCTCTAAATGTGAAAAAAGCTTTAAAACATCATTTGACCTAAAAGTTCACCAGAGAACTCACACAAGAGAAAAGTCTTATTCCTGCACTAACTGTGAAAAAGGCTTTAAAACATCGTTTGACCTAAAAGTTCATCAGAGAGTTCACACTGGAGAAAGGCCTTACTCCTGCTCTGATTGTGAAAAATGGTTTAAAACATCATCCGAACTAAGAGTTCACCAGAGAGTTCACACTAGAGAAAGGCCCTACTCCTGCTCTGACTGTGAAAAAGGTTTTAAAAGATCATTCCAACTAAAAGTTCATCAGAGAGTTCACACTGGAGAAAGACCTTACTCCTGCTCTGACTGTGAAAAAGGCTTTAAAACATCATCAGAACTAAAAGTTCACCAGAGAGTTCACACCAGAGAAAGGCCTTACTCCTGCTCTGACTGTGAAAAAGGTTTTAAAAGATCATACCAACTTAAAGTTCACCAGAGATTTCACACTAGAGAAACGCCTTATTCCTGCTCTGACTGTGAAAAAGGCTTTAGAACATCATCCAAATTAAAAGTTCACCAGAAAATTCACATGGGAGAAAAGCCTTATTCCTGCACTGACTGTGAAAAAGGCTTTAAAACATCATTTGAACTAAAAGTTCACCAGAGATTTCACAACGGAGAAAAGCCTTACTCCTGTTCTGACTGGGAAGACTCTCTCTAAACAGGGGAAGCTGAAAAGACAACGTATTCACACCAGATTGCAGCCTTACTCTTTCTCTAAGGGTTTGCAAATCCTTTGTTTAAATGTGTTTAGTTATCCACACAAGAGATCTGTGATGATGATGTTCTCTGATGGTGTTCTTTAATGGTGTTCTGTTGATTTGACTATGCAGTGTTTCCATAGGTTAAATATCTTAATGTCACAATGTACACTCACCTAAAGGATTATTAGGAACACCCGGTCAATTTCTCATTAATGCAATTATCTACTCAGCCAATCACATGGCCGTTGCTTCAATGCTTTTAGGGGTGTGGTCCTGGTCAAGACAATCTCCTGAACTCCAAACTGAATGTCAGAATGGGAAAGAAAGTTGATTTAAGCAATTTTGAGCGTGGCATGGTTGTTGGTGCCAGGCGGGCCGGTCTGAGTATTTCACAATCTGCTCAGTTACTGGGATTTTCACGCACAACCATTTCTAGGGTTTACAAAGAATGGTGTGAAAAGGGAAAAACATCCAGTATGCAGCAGTCCTGTGGGCAAAAATGCCTTGATGATGCTAGAGGTCAGAGGAGAATGGGCCGACTGCTTCAAGCTGATAAAAAGGCAACTTTTACTGAATTAACCACTCGTTACAACCGAGGTATGCAGCAAAGCATTTGTGAAGCCACAACACGCACAACCTTGAGGCGGATGGGCTACAACAGCAGAAGACTCCACTGGGTACCACTCATCTCCACTACAAATAGGAAAAAGAGGGTACATTTTGCAAGAGCTCACCAAAATTGGACAGTTGAAGATTGGAAAAATGTTGCCTGGTCTGATGAGTCTCGAATTCTGTTGAGACATAGACATTCAGATGGTAGAGTCAGAATTTGGCGTAAATAGAATGAGAACATGGATCCATCATGCCTTGTTACCACTGTGCAGGCTGGTGGTGGTGTAATGGTGTGGGGGATGTTTTCTTGGCACACTTTAGGCCCCTTAGTGCCAATTGGGCATTGTTTAAATGCCACGGCCTACCTGAGCATTGTTTCTGACCATGTCCATCTCTTTATGGCCACCATGTACCCATCCACTGATGGCTACTTCCAGCAGGATAATGCACCATGTCAGAGCTCGAATCGTTTCAAATTGGTTTCTTGAACATGACAATGAGTTCACTTTACTAAAATGGCCCCCACAGTCACCAGATCTCAACCAAATAGAGCATCTTTGGGATGTGGTGGAACGGGAGCTTCGTGCCCTGGATTTGCATCCCAGATGCTGTGGTTGTGGAGGTGATGTCTGATGGTGCTTTTTGAAACCTGGTGACCCCAAGATGCCACCAAGGCCTGCAATTCTTTCACAGTGACTCTTGGGGATTTTGTTGCTTCTCTTACCATCCTCCTCCTTATCCTGAGGGGCAAAATGTATTTGTGTCTTCTACCTTTGAGATTTACAACTGTTCCATAACTTTAGAATATTTTAATAATATCCCTGACAGTGTTCTGTGGTATATTCAATCATTTGTGGATCTTCTTGTAGCCATTACCAGATTTGAAGGTCCACGACCATGTGTCTCTTTTGAACTGCTAGTTTTTGCGTGTTACCTTTTTTCCTACCCTAGTGGAACAGGAAGTGATGTAATTTCTCAGTAGAGTTCCTTAAGATTTATATGAACTTAAATAAGTGGAATTGAATTCCTGGTTTAATTTTAGTAGATGTTATTTACAATAATCTTTAAGGGGGCCAATTGATTGTGAAACATGATTTTTATCGGACATTGATTTTAAATTTAATCAACAAATGATTTTGGTTGGTTCAATTGACACAATAATAAAGCACAGTATTTCTCATGTTGTTTTTTTCTCTATAATTGTATTGTTGATATTTATTATAGTATTGTTTGTGCATTATCAGTCAGGGGTGCCAGTAATTTTAGAGTCCACTGTAAAATGCTGGGCTATTGCGTTTGTGTAACGAAGCCAGCATGAAATTACAATGCCTGAATTATTTGCTTGTGTTTTTGCCTCAAGTTATTTTCATAAATTTGTAGCGAATGTGTTTGGGAAAATGTAATGTAGTAAAAGTATATATTGACACATTCAGCTGAGCATTGAAGCCTTCGCAGAGCCGTTAACCCTTCCATTGTTCTCATATTCCATGCACACCCTGTGCCCTTTGGGTCAAAGTGACCCTCGTTTGGTAAGCAACCGAACGCGGGTATGCTCGAGTGCGGCGTGTGGGGTGGCGGCGCTCCGTGTGTCACTATTCGCAGAGGCCCCAGTGCGCGCACGCGGGGCAGCAGGCGAGCGAGCAGCCTTTGCAGATGTACTTTGTGCACCGGCAGCAGACGGTGTGCGTTTTACTGTCCTTTTTTGGGGGGCATATCTGACACCTCTTCCTCTTTCTGGTGGCGGCTGGGGGTCGGGTGGCGGGTTGGGCTGGGGGTCGGGCTGCGGCGTCTGCGGGTCCGGCGGGCGGTCCGTGGGGTGGTCGGGGGGCGGGTCCCTCGGTGACTGCGTCCCCCCGGACGGCTCGCACGACCGCGGCGGATGATTCAGTGCGTGGCAGAGCGCGCCTCTGGTCGATGAGCGGAGCCACGAAGGCCTTGCCCAGGCGCTCCAGGAACACGCAGCGCTTGTTGCGCTAGCCGGGCATCCACGCGGGCCGGGTCTCTCGCCAGATGACAAAGGCCTCGGTGTGCAGCGTGCTCAGGAGCAGCACGTTCCTGTTCCTCTTGGCCATGTAGGACACCAGGGCGTAGGTAGGCGTGAAGGCGAACCGGGACGAGTGGATGGCCCTGCGGTTGCATTGTCGAACCCATGCTTGGCTTTTGTGTCCTTTTGTGTCTTTCATTTCAAGGGGCACATATGCGGGGCGGTGTGCGGTTGAGGCAAAAGAGCCGAAGACGCGAGATGACAAATATTTTGAGTGTCTTTTGTAGCTAGAGATTCATCCGTTGGGTCTTGATGCGCACACACACACACACGTCCAGACACACTCTACAGCTGAAGTGCGCGGGATGCCCGGGAGGTTGTTAGCCTTTGTGTTGTTTGTCTCTTTTATTTTGGGGGACATCTGTGGTGTTTGTGTGTGTGTGTGAAATAGCAAAAAAAAGAAAAACAAGTAAGAGAAAAGGTTTCAAGTTTAGTTTGATTTTATTGATTTCACAATGTGCACACGTACAGAAGGTCTACAGCTGACACGTTCTACAAAACATTTGCTAAACACTCACAACCCAAATAACACACTTGTTAGGAGACTGTGTTTGGCAACAGAACAGAGTACAAGAAAATAAGAAATGTGCACCGTGAACAGCGGCGGGCCACTTTGACCCGAGGGCAGCTGGAGGCAGGGAAAACCTTGCCTGGTCATTGGGAACACGACACACATAACACTGGGCAGGATACTTTGGTGTGTGGTCAAACAGAGAAAAAGAAACCAACAGATGCATGCCGAGACTCAACATTACAAGACACATGCTACAATATTTCGTCCATTTGTTTTGAACACATTCAGCACTCACACAAAAGTATTGTGCTTGTAGAGAGAGAGAGACGTCGTAGACTTGCCAGATCCATAACCTGCCTTCAAATCAAATATCAGTCTATTCTCTCAAACATAAGACACAGAGAGTCGCCCGTGACGGGTTCAGTTTCACCACAACGTACAATTGAATAAAATCTGTGTTCAAACAAATGTACAATTGTCCTTGTCTTCAGACTTGTTCTGCCAGAAAGTCACAACGTCATATAACCCTTGTGTGAGCACCGGAACAATGTTTATGTGTTGAACAAATGTTTTCTACTTGCAATAAACTGAAATACTTTCAAGCCTACGTGTGATGCCGTGTGTGATACTTTCAAGCTCATTGAATCACCTAGTAACCAATAACCAAGACACATTTGCCGTGTACACTTTCTGGACAAGGGTCTGTCTGATTTTTTAAATAAAAATGGGCAGAGGGTGCCTATGACCTGATGTGCCTTGTGTGATACAAATAAATACACAGTGAGAAAAAAAGTAAGACTTCCCTACCCTGTGTATGGTGTGTGTGTGTGTGTGTTGTGTACAATACACTTTAGCACCTGGTCTGTCTCTGAGAGTTTTTCTCTGCCCTAATGCTTTCAACTGGGGCCCTTGTGTGAAGACCAGACCAATGTTTATGTATTGAACAAATGTTTTCTCCTTGCAATAAACTAAAATATTTTCAAGCCTACGTGTGATGCCATTTCTTGCAACATTTTAAACTCATTGAATCACTTAGTAAATAAGAGTCGAGACACAATTGCCGTGTACACTTTCCAGACAAGGGTCTGACCTTTTTTAAAAATTGTCAGAGGGTGCGAATGAACTGAGTTTGGGAACTGTGGACGTGTGTTGCCTTGCATGTACACATGGTCCATTCTGAACCCTGGGTGGTTAGCTGAGTTTTTTTTTGACTCTGTGTTCTCTGGACGGATAATTGAGTGATCCACAGTATCCTAGGGTGCTTTCACAACCCAGTCCCAAGACTTGTGTGTTCTGGACCATTCGCTGTGTAATTCACAAAAATGTTCACCGGTTCTACGGACAGTGTTATCTGTGTGTGTTGTGTACAACAGTGTTTTTCAAACTTTTTTTCCGGCGACCCACATTTTCAAAATTACAAACCATCGTGACCCAAATGTTATGAAAATAGGTGTTTGTAAATATACCGTTTTCCAACCATTTGTATTTTTATGTAGGGGTATTAACATAATACACACGTTCTAATTGTCACCAGAATAATAATAGGTACAACATGAATTTTCTCAATATTGACAGTATTATCACCATATACCTGTGTTTTATAAAAACATGTTAAAATCCCCAAAATAACCAAGATGAGGTGGTTTTCCCACAGATATTAGATTACTTGTATTAATTTACTCGCATTCAAAAGTTTGGAAAACTGTAATAAATGGCAATTATTTTTGTTACTTCTAACGACCAGCGCATTGGGTGAACAAGTTTTTTTAACATACAGGTTATTTTGTCTGATGTAGGTAAGCCAATAGGGCCCTGTAAAATATGTTTTATTTTTGGCCAATTCAATGAGCGAGACTATGTTAATTTAAGTTAACTTTAAGCGATTTATATACGTAGACAAATTATTGATATTCGTCATTGTTTCCCTTTTAAATAGTAGCCTAATCATTTTCATAAGCATTTGGATAAGTGAGTGAAACGGAGAAAAACGAACGTTGTGTTTTTGGGCAATTTAGATTGGACTACATACTTTTATGACGTGCGTTAAGCCCGATTCACACCAGGTCCAGCAAACTAGTTGCATTGCGGCGGAAGTCCATTCATTTCAATAGGAAACAATGCGCACCGCTGCGGCAAATCTAGCGGAACCGGCAAAATGTGGATGCGGTGCGGCGGGTGTGTCGCAAGAGTTGAAATAATCCAACTTTTGCGGTGCTTTCCCGTACGGTGCCAGAACCGGATGTTGATTTACCTCAGAGAAAGAGCTAATATGTCACTTTCATCCATGGGTGTGTGAGACTGCAAGACAAGCTTTGACAGCTCAGTAGATAGTTTTCGTATTGTCAATGAATACCTAACTGAACACAGCTTCTGTCAGTCGCCTTGCTGGAGATGGACAGTTGTATGCAATGTTGCCCACCATCTCGTAGATGCGGAAGATTGATTACGATGTTTATTGCAGTGTACAAGTGTGTCTGCATTATGATGCCGATCGGGGACTTTTTGCCTGATCTGGTGTGAATCGGGCTTTAGATATAGGAGCGATATTTTAAAGGCGCATGCTGGCTATGTTCAGTAGACAAACGCACACACTGCATATACAATTTCATATTTCTTTGCACAAATTTCACTCCATCCGTGGAAGTTCGCTATTACATTTCTCACTGAAGTAGCCTAATGTTACGCACGAACTCCCAAGAAACAGTGTTGTCTCTTTTTAGGGAATGTAGTGTAAAAGGGAAGGAAGTAGTGATGTTACAAGCACTTCGCAATAGAGAAGCGCGTGCTGGGAGACACACACCGCATTCGGAGGACACTGCGCTTATAAATTCACATTACTTTCAGAATAGGCGATATGCGGTGGTAATTATAAGTTAATGTGAATATATTGGAATTTTAAGATTAGGATTTTTTATATTTTTATTTTGTTCAGTTGCACGTTAATGTCTGGATTCCACGATTCATCCGTGTTCTTCCCAATGTGTTCATGTGTTCATCATACTGTAGCTTGACCTACACAACTGCTCAGTTCAGTACACTGCCCCATGTGGCTGTGAAGGTGTACTGTCAACTATAACATTTTAATCATGAAAGAACCATTACAAAATAATTATGAAAACATATTTGCCGACCCAATTTTAATCTCCCGCGACTCACCAGTGGGTCGGGACCCATACTTTGAAAAACACTGGTGTACAATAAACTCTAGTGCCTAGAGTATTTCTGAGTGTTTCTCTGTCCAAATGTTTTCAACTAGGGCCCTTGTGTGAGGACCAGAGCAATGTTTGCATATTGAACAAATGTTGTCTCCTTGCAATAAACTAAAACACATTCAACCCTATGTGTGATGCCATGTGTGATACTTTCAGGTTCATTGAATCACCTAGTAAATAAGAGCCGAGACACACAATTGCCGTGTACACTTTCCAGACACAGGTCTTTTGTAAAAATGGGCAGAGGGTGCCTACGACCTGATGTGCCTTGTGTGACACAAACACATGGTCAAGAAAAAGAAAGAAGTCTCCCTGTGTCAGTGAGGCAACAGTCGAACACAGGGCTTTTCAACTGCCCTCTCGGATAACTGAGTGGTGGTTGGGTGACAGCGCACTGTGTTTGATTTAGATGGCCTGTGGCTGGACAGAGGATGAGTGCTGCAGTTGGACGAGAAGGGCTTCGTTGCCTACATCAACAGCACTCTGCTAATTCAGGGGCCAATGCAGATGCCAAATACTTTGTTTATAATACAAAGACACACGTCTCACCAAACGTGAGCGTGTCCTAGGGTGCTTTCGCAACCCAGTCCCAAGACCTGTGTGGTCCGGACCGTTCGCTTTGTAATTCACTAAAATGGTCACCGGTTCTATGGACAGTGTGATCTGTGTACGGTGTGTACAATAAACACTTGTGCCTTGACTGTATCTGAGAGTGTTCTGTGCCCAAATGCTTTCAACGAGGCTCCTTGTGAGAGGACCAGAGCAATGTTTGCATATTTAGCAAATGTTGTCTCCTTGCAATAAACTAAAATACTTTCAAGCGTATGTGTGACGCCGTGTGTGATACTTTCAAGCTCATTGAATCACCTAGTAAATAAGAGCCAAATTCAGGGGCAAATGCCTATGCCAAACATTTTGTTCATAATACAAAGACACACGTTTTACATAAACATGCGAGCGTGTCCTAGGGTGCTTTAGCAAATCCAGTCACAAGACCTGTGTGTTCCGGACCGTTCGCTGTGTAATTCACTAAAATGTTCACCGGTTCTTCAGTGTGATCTGTGTGTGTAGTGTACAATACGCACTCTTGTGCCTTGACTGTATCTGAAAGTGTTCTGTGCCCAAATGCTTTCAACTAGGGTCCTTGTGAGAGGACCAGAGCAATGTTTCAAGTCATCTAGGAAATAAGAACTGAGACACACGATTGCTGTGTACAATTTTTACAGTATCCAGGAGGTCTCGAGTACACACCAGCCTCTCTGCTATGTCATGCTTGTAACTTTGCAATTCCTGTGAATACATAATACAGACATGAGCTGTGTTACTCAGGAACTGTTTTTACATTATCCACTAGGTCTCGAATGCACACCAGCCTCTCTGCTATGTCATGCTTGTAACTCTGCAATTCCTGTGAATACATAATACAGACGTGAGCTGTGTTAGTCGTGAGCTGTTTTTACTTTGGCCGTGTGTGTTCGATAAAATGTTCACCCTTTCTACGGACAGTGTGATCTGTGTATGAACAAATGTTTTTTCTCCTTGCAATAAACTGAAATACTTTCAAGTGTACGTGTGATGCCATTTGTTACAATTTTTACAGTATCCAGGAGGTCTCGAATGCACACCAGCCTCTCTGCTATGTCGTGCTGGTAACTCTGCAATTGCTGTGAATACATAATACAGACATGAGCTGTGTTACTCGTGACCTGTTTTACTCTGGCCCTGTGTGGTGCAGTGCATTGTACATGTGGCACATTCTGAACACTGGGTGGATAGCTGAGTCTAAGTTGGGGTTTCGTTTGACTGTGTGTTCTATGGTCAGATAGACGTGCCGCGGGTTCACTGGCAGGTCGGATGACTGAGTGGTGGTCGGATGATTGAGCACTGTGTTTGGAGCACTGTGTGGTCTGGATAGCTCGCTGTGTAATTCGATTAAATGTTCACCATTCTACGGGCAGTGTGATCTGTGTATGAACAAATGTTTTTTCTCCTTGCAATAAACTGAAATACTTTCAAGTGTACGTGTGATGCCATTTGTTACATCTTTTCAAGCTCATTGAGTCACCTAGTAAATAAAACACAGAGACACACGATTGCCGTGTACAATTTTTACAGTATCCAGGAGGTCTCGAATGCACACCCGTCTCTCTGCTATGTCATGCTTGTAACTTTGCAATTCCTGTGAATACATAATACAGACATGAGCTGTGTTACTCGTGAACTGTGTTATTTTTGGCAGTGTGTGTTGCAGTGCATTGTACATATGGCACATTCTGAACGCTGGGTGGATAGCTAAGTTGGTTTTCTTTTGACTGTGTCTTCTCTGGTCGGATAGACGTGCCGCGGGTTCTCTGGCCGGTCGGATAACTGAGTGGTGGTCGGACGACTGAGCACTGTGTTTGGAGAACTGTTTGTTCTGGACAGCTCGCTGTGTAATTTGATAAAATGTTCACCCGTTCTCCAGACAGTGTGATCTGTGTATGAACAAATGTTTTTCTCCTTGCAATAAACTGAAATACTTTCATGCAATAAACGGAAATACTTTCATGCGTACGTGTGATGCCATTTGTTACATCTTTTCAAGCTCATTCACCTAGGAAATAAGAACTGAGACACACGATTGCCGTGTACTTTTTTTTCAGACAAGCGTCTGATCTTTTATAAAAATGGGCAGAGGGTGCCTACCACTCGATATGCCTTGTGTGATACATGAAAGTAAGTGTCTCCGTGTCAACAGGGAGGCAACAGTCAAACACAGGGCTTTTCAATTCAACGTGTTTATTCCATTACCAATGCACAGATACAAGTCATGACTTTCATTCGTGATACACAGATAGGCATCGCGGTACCCCTGATGCACACAAGCGTCTCAGCCTCTCACCGCAAGCTCCATCGGGACTCGTGAAACCCCCTGTGAATGGTGGTGGGTCATTTTGACCCGAGGGCAGCGGGAGGGTTAAACACCATAGAGTTCCCATACCAGAGCATGATGCAACCTGTCAGTTTACTCTCAATGGTGCCCATGTAAAACGCAGTGATATCTCTCTGGGACAGGCCACATTTCCTCAGCCTCTTTAGGGTGAACACTCGCTGGCATGCCTTCTTATCCACCATGGATGAGTGTAGTGACCAGCCCAGTTTCTCTGAGATGTGGACACTGACACTCTCCACGGCTCCTCGATTGATGAAGATTGGAGAGTGCTTAGTCTTTTTTACGATGTTGACCACAATCAGTTCTTTTTTTATATATACTAAAGGAAAGGGTGTTTGCTTTACACCATGCCATTAGCAGACTGTCCTCCTCTCTGTAGGCTGTCTCTTCACTGTTTGTAATTAGACCTACAACCGTTGTGTCGTCTACCAATTTGATAATGGAGTCAACTGTGGGTGGCCACACATCCCTGGGAGTAGAGGGAGTACAGGAGGAGGCTGAGTACTTAGCCTTGCGAGTCCCCTGTATTGAGAATCATTAAGGATGAGGTGTTGTTACCAATCTTCACCACCTGAGGGCAGCCAGTCACAGTCCAGAACCCAGTTGCATGTGGAGGGGTGGAGGTCCAAAGCCCTGAGCTTTGTAATAAGCAGAGAGAGGGCACTAGTCATTGTGCAGACACTCTTATCCAGATTATGTCTAATGATAAACACAGACAATATAAGGTCTGCATGTGTTTCTAAAATTTTATATATAAAAATAGATTATATATATTTTAGTCAAATGTTTTTATTACTAGATGTATTCAGGCAAAACAATCTATGATAAGCTCAAAAGTCTTCTTTCTAAACATTAAACAATATACCCAATCGCAATTCTAGGTGGGGTCAGGGGGGTCACGCCCCCCCGCAATGACGCTTGGCCAACGCACTGGCCCCCCGCTCATCTGTGAAAAAATAACATTTTTTTAGCGGAACCAAAAAAGAAAACCGCGGTGAACTACAACGCTTTTAGAGAACGGACTAGCCTCCGGCAAGCATCAATTCCAAACAAGCTCGTTGGTCTAGTAGAAATTCTGAGAAAATTTTAACAAAAAACGGTTTCAGGTGAGGAAAGCAGCTAATAAACACTTTACATGTTTTTAAGGTTACAAAAATATTACAATGGTTCTTATGTGATAGTTTGGACGTTATGTAGCTACGTAGATAAACTTGTTCGTTGCTTTGCTAGTGTTGTTTAGCTAGTTTGTTTAGTTTTGAGTTGTTTTTGTGTTTGTTTTTATTAAGGATTAATTTAGTCAATGATGTATTTTACATTCTGTAGGAGTATATGTGAGAGACATACATAGGGTCATAAGTCATTCTTAGGTATTTAAACAATGCTCAAATGGTACTACGGGGACCAAAAATATTCTCCACACCATTACATCACCAGCCTGATCCATTGAGACAAGGAATGGTGGATCTATGCTTTCATGCTGTTTACACCAAATTCAGACCCTGAACAGCAGTCGAGACTCATCAGACCAGTCAACATTTTTCTAATCTTTTATTGTCCAACTTTGGTGGGCCTGTGCAAATTGTAGCCTCAGTTTCTTGTTCTTAGTGACACCCGGTGTGGTTTTCTGCTGCTGTGGTTCATCTGCTTTAAGGTTCGATGTGTTGTGAGCACAGAGATTCTGTTCTGCATATCAATCATCGATTGATTGATTGATCTTCTGCATACCTTGGTTGTAAGGAGTTACTGTTGCCAAACTTGCCATTCTATCTGCTCAAACCAGTTTGACCATTCATTCTCCTCTGAACTCTGCCATTAACAAGGCATTTTTGCTCAGAGAACTTCCACTCACTGCGTGTTTTCTCTCTTTCCTACCATTCTCTGTAAACCCTAGAGATGGTTGTTAGGGAAAATCCCAGTACTGAAATACTCAAACCAGCCTGTCTGGCATCAACAACCATGTTACATTCAAAGTCACTTTAATCACCATTCTTCCCGATTCTGATGCTTGGTTTGAACGTCAGCAGATCGTCTTGACCATGTCTAAATTCCTAAATGCATTGACTTGCTCCCACATTATTAACTGATTAGATATTTTGTTAAAGAGCAAGTGAACCGGTTTACATAATGAAGTGGCCAGTGAGCATATATGTTAGTCATTCCTGCAGAGAGAACATTGCATTGTTTGCAACACATTTTAGACTTCTTTTTTCTGATGTCTGAGTGAGTGACATGATCGCATGGGAGACAAGGACACACTGACCTCTTGAAGACTACATATCTTTTCTGAACGGCGTCAGGTACCGAAGTAGTATTGGTTTTCTTGGAACGGTTCCAAACCAGAACTGGTTTTCCATACGCAACCCTATTACAAGTGATACTTTTTGTGAAGAGTAAGCTCTGTGTTTATTCAGCTTTATATCAGCTCAAACGAATTCACAATAATAACCAAATTTCCTTCAGTCTACAACAAAACAAGTTGTTTTTCAATATCTCAACTAAAATTACATCTTATTACATTTCAGTAAAGTGATCATATTGACATGCTGAGTAGTCAGGCTGGCTCTTTTTTGTAGATAATATAATGTACACATCACTTTTCTGATGAGAAACAAGATTTTGCTTATCTTTTATCGTTTTGATGTAAATTACTTTTCGGTCAGGTTCAGATCTGACGTTTTGCAATGGAAGAAGACATGCTACTATTGTAGCTCCTTCATTTGCGGTTAAAGCCATTTACAACACTACGGCATCAAACCAGCACTAGGCAGAAATGCTGTTGAAGTTTCACCATAGATTGCGACCATGACTGTTTCAGAAAGAAAATGCCACATTGAGATTAACAACACTATAATAATGAACATCACACACTTAACTCAATCTTTGTCAAATGGTTCTGTACCTCAGGGCATTGACACTAGATAGTAAGATAGCGTATACATTGCTTCTATACACAATCTGTAATGGCAATTATAAAGAACAATTTTGATCAATGAGCCTGGTACCAGACCCCCCCAAGCAAATACATAAACCAGACAGAACCAACAGGTGGAGGCAGGGGTGGGCGGGAGGCCGTACTGAATCAAAATGCGTTTACACCCATGATGGGCGCAATGGTGTCTTAAGTACGCTGTATAATTACCATGTGACTACAATGTAGATATTAGTATACCGTCATCACTAGGATGAATAACACTGTAACCTCTCACTCGAGCTACGCTATTCATTCAAAAATATGACTGTTATGTAAGGATAGTGCTCATATGAAGCCATTCATTATCACGCAGTTGTTTGGTTCTGTTGTAAACCATACTGATAACAGAAATCACTAGGGTTACCACCCGTCCCGTAAAATATATAATCACAACACTTAAATCTTGCGTTCTGTTTTGAATCAATACGGGACGCGATTTGTCCCATATTTTCATGAACGTTCCATCAGTGGCATAGGCAGAAATTGTATTTTGGGCAGGCCAGTGCAAAAATGAGTGGGCAAGCAGCTGCGAAACCGCCCCCAAAGGGCCCCGCCCTGCATAGCAAAAAACAGACTTACAGAAAAATATATGTATAAAAAAGGAAAATAATTAAGGAATCCCATAATGTAGGTAACAGATCTGCATCCACTTCCAATAAATAAATAGGCTAAACATTAACTCTGGCATCTGTTATTGAGCTTCTTGCGTTATATGACCCTGTACTGAAAGATTTACTTGAGAGGAAAAGTAAATTGTATCATCTGAAGAAATTGTCACTGAAATTAAGCAGGCAGAATAATATTCAGTTGGACACAACTCAAGATATCACAAAGGTTGACTAAGTCAAGTAGAGATGTTACAGTGGAGACTGATGAAAATGAATGACTTATTGAGGTTAAAATAAATAAGAATTTTCTGAGATTTCAAAACGTGAAAGATCAAAGTGCGTCAGGTATTGAAAAACGAATAACTGGACTGACAGAATATCTGGGAATATCTATTAACAAATGTCGTGGGGGCTACGATGGTGCACATACAATGAGTGGCGCTACTCTGGTGGTCAAAAGCGCTTTTCAGACCGGGATAAAAGGACAGAGTGGAGAGGACAACGTGGTGACTGTTAGGACTGGGATAAAAGGACAGAGTGGAGAGGACAGC
>JACXGM010007679.1:0-30234 GCA_016801145.1 Umbra pygmaea | reverse complement strand
TTTGTGTGTGACGTGAATGAGAGGTGCGCTCGAAGAGTGGGCCGCACTACCTCAAATCTGCAGGCAGGTGGCCCAGTCCGAATTGCAACAAGTATAGCGATTATAAAATAGTTTTTCACGAACCACCTTACCGGCCCAACAACTAGCGGCCCACCGGGAACTCTCCCGGTTCTCCCGATTACCCACCCCGGCACTGCATCGAGATGTCTGTCAGCCATCGCCGACGGTCGATGGTATCATCTATCGGCCCAACCCTAATTGATAGGTATGTGTTCGGTTAAAATAAACATTTGTTTTATTCCATAAACTGACAGAATCGCTCCCAAATTCCAAATTAAATATTGTCAAAATGAATAAAACCAATGCAGTGTTGTCAGACATCGAAATATGCAAAGAAAATAAGTTCATATTCATTTCTATACATAGTACTAATGTGTTAATTTAGGAAGAGGAAAGATTTTATAATAATTAACGATAATAATAATAATAATATATAGACCTGCTTTGTGCATGGGGCACAGTCATGCTAAAATAGAATGGGCCTTCCCCAAAAGGTTGCCACAAAGTTGGGAAAAAGTTAACCAAACAGCCCCAGACCATTATCTCTCCTCCACTATTAGTAGGGGTGTCCACATACCTGTGGCCATACAGTGTATCTGTTGGTAAAAACCGGTACATCTGTTAGTCACAGATACCATCCTCTTGTCCCCAGGCTCTATTACGCACAGTGCATATGAGCCTGGACCAATTTCCAATCAAAGTTGGCATTGAGGCAGGGACGTAAAAAAGCAAAAAGTTGTCATAGTTTAAATCTACTGAATAATACCACTGTTAAGCATGCCTAAATCTAACGTGAACAGTTGTCAGTACACTAAGCTGAGTAAGCCAGTACTCATCAAGTCAAGAATTTGTTTTTTGCTACTGAAGGCCAGGTTTGATGGACTGTTCCAACGACTTTCCTACATTTTCAAGTGAAATGTAAATGCGGGGGGGGGGGAACAGGCATCTACAACATATAGAGAAAATGACCTTTAATTCATATCAGCAGATAGAGAGGTTTACTTCTTACCATCTCCCTGTACTGTGGTGATGAGGTGTCCATCTAGAAATAAGTCCACATTGGAGAGGTAGGAGGACGGACCTCTGTCCACCACCACCTCATTTAGCACCTGTTGGACCAAGACAGCCAAAGACGTTAACGATGTTAACCACAGATAGCCAACTATATATTTGTGCCTTTTTAAACCCATCCCTTTGTTATGGGAAAGTGCACTCCATAAGGAGTAGGGACAACAGACCTTGAAAAACAGTTGTTAGTAGTACTTCAGTGCACCATCACCACTGTTCAGGCATGTGCATCCCAGTATCATTCCAACACACTAGTCAAATGAATGGCAAATGCCTTGAAGTTGGCAGGAGGCTATCCCAAATTGTAGGCTATGAACGTATGCATTCACACAAACAATTTGCAGATTTAATATTTTGTGTGTCTGAGATCCCCACCCCTTAAATGCTCCCCTCCCAATTGTCCATTTGTCAGCAGCTCTGGAACTCCTTGGCCAGACGCGGATGGTGAGGGGCGCTCAAATGGTTCATCCAACCACATGTCGCCGAGTTGGCCAATTCTTTTCACAACTGCTCATTGAACACGAAAGCCTTTAGGTCAGCTCATGTACGGAATGATTATGCTCAAACTATTCTTCCACAATCTGCTCACAAGGAGTCGCAGGAGAGTGATGTTGCAAGGTAGATAATCCGACTTATCTATCCCAAATCACGGAAAGCGCTATGCCAATTAGCGTGAAAAGTCGTTGAAGCTTGAACAACTGACTATTATGATGTTAACTGTCCTGCAACGCAGTGACATTACCCACTACGCCACGCGGACCCACAACAAAATCTATATAAAATTAAATACTGTACATATGTAAGGAGATCTAGTCATTTTTCAATGTGGGAATATATTGTACAAAGTATACATTCATTACATTATATATTTATTTCTTTAAAAAATGACATATACAAGCACCCTAAGCATTTTCTTATAATTTTGTATGAGATTAGAGAACCCATTAGAAGGTATCTTAAACCATACAAAACACATTCACATCATTCCATCTGTGTCTTTAACTCATTTTGGATTTATATGTGTTGCTTCATACCACAGTGAAACCTAAACCATCAAAGGCAACACTTCCTTAAACTGGGATGTTCCTCAAAACATTAATTCAGATTTAAATGTGCCACCTATCTTTAGAATAATATAATTACTTTTCCACATTTTATATGTAAAATACATTTCTCTAAAAAAATGGTGTAGAAATAGTGTTTCTTTCTGTTTTGGGATGAAATACAGTATAGCTAATTACTCTTTCTTGCTCATCTTTTTCAAAGGTACAAATCATTTTGGAAATGACTTGGTACTAGTAATTGCTTGTTCTTTCCTAACCGAAAAAATTAATTTTTTTGAGGTACAGTCAGTTTCTTATTAGACAAGTCTAAATAATGTAATTACCAGATGCAATTTAGTAAGAAATATGCAGTGAATTGTATTTGTTTATTAAAACAACTGAACAATGGCTACATGAGCTTTCATCACCAGTGTACCTTTATCCATCATTTTTCTCAGCTACCATAATATGTGGCATCACAGGTCCCAGATTGGTGTGACAGGGGAAAACAATTGTGATACTATAGTATTTCCTGATCTGGAAACATGTAAGCAGACAAAACTATGGACTGTAACATAATTAATCTGTTGTTAAAATCTTGTACAAAGGTGACCGCTCATATCAGCAATAACTATCAAAATAAAGTGTGCAGCAGGTCGTTTGGAGAGAGAAATGTCCTGTCATTTTGTTTTGCATATCAAGTTCAGAACAACCTTTTTGGTGTTCTTGAAATACAGAATGTCCGATTGCTAAAAATATAGATGTTTAGGCTAATACTGTACATGAATGTACGTTTTTTTTACATGTCAGGCTAGAATGAAGTGTTACCACACCTTCTAAATAAACACAGGAGGATACAGTGCATTTTGAGTTGAGCTCACTGTACTTACCATTTGTTAAACAAATAAGAAGAAAAATAAAACTTAGAACTGAAGGATATTTGCCACCCAACATATAGATGGTACATTTAAATATTTTTATTGTGCCACTTAGATTTGAGTTCAGACAAATATGTAACACTTTATTTGGATAGTCAATCTGTAGATGCTTTACAGCCTATATACAGATTATCTACAACCTTTTAATAAACTATGTACTACCACTCACTCTAACGTTAAACATTATCCTATCCCTAACCCCTTTCCTAACCCTTACCCTAACCATTCTAAACCTAACCTTAAACTTTGCAATCATTAAATTCCTTTCTTGTTAGATTGTTATATGATAGACTTTTCTATAGAGCATCTAAAGATAGTATTTTTGACTATCCAAATACTTGTATCCCAGTCCAGTACCCACAGGGAGCCTTTAACTTAAAGATGCCTTCTGTGATTTTTGATGACATTTAGAACTATTTAGGCCTCTAGGTTCTAAAGAATGTGAATTTAGGCGCCCTAGAGCAAAAACGGGTCCCCACTCTGAAGTGTCTAGGTTCCTATTGTCTCTCTTGTTCTACTGTGTTTAGATGTTGTGTCTGCCCCGCAAACTCACTAGACATCAGTCATTGTGCATACAATGAAGACAATATTACTACACATCCAGACTAAAATGGGGGGAGCTAAAAACTGTTTAGCATATACGAATCACTGACTGTATCTTTTATCTTTATCTTGGCCAGGTCGACGTTTTAAATGAGAAATTGTTCTCACCGTGCCCATCTGGTTGAATAAAGGTAAAATAAAAAATAAATAAAATAAAAACTACTGTTCACCACATGTTGCAACAAAAGTTGAATAGCCAATGACCTCAGTGCCTAGACAGTAAGTCTAAGTCCTTTGATTTGTGTCAAGTATTGTGCAGTGTGTTTAGTACCTGGTACTGCGAGGCTTTGCGGCTGCCCTCGCTTTCTCCATTGGTCATTATGATGCCGTTCTCGTCTACCCGGGCCTTCTTTTCCCGGCTTTCCTTCACTACTCGCACCCGCAGGCGACTGCGCAGGACGATGGCAGTGTTACCTGCACAGCAGATATACAGAAAGAAATGCTAACAAGAGCACAGCTTGTGCTATGCAAATAGCCACCAGCTTACAGTTTAAAGTTTATGGTTTATTGTCATGTGCACGAAAAATCTAATTTAATTGCATGTATAGTGAACATATTGTGCCTTGGCTCAAGCTATGCAGTGTAAATAAATATAAACAACAATAAAAAACATGCTGTGGTGTAAATTTGCAAATTATCGGTGAAGTAAGTATGTCTTCTATTTAACTGGGTAAGGCTAGAAGAAAAAACAAACACTGAAAGTACACAGTTAACATACCCTCAATGATTTGGGTGACCTGAGATTGGTATGTTTCAAAGTTGAATGGCGTGAGAAAGCCCAAAGAACCCAAGTGAAAAGCCATAACAGGTGGAACGCTCTCCTGAAAATTGAAAACACACATCAGCACTGCTGAATCCTGGCTATTTTCTACTACTTCAATATTATAATTCCTTATTCATTTCTTATATCAATTCCTTATATCAGTCAAATAGAATGAGTCATGTTATAGTTTATAGTTATGGTTTAGAAACAATAATCTACAAGTTAAGAAATATGGATTGAGAAATTCTATCCATAAATATTTAAATAATCTGTGGTTTTCTTGGATGCCAAAACCACACATTTTACCATATTGTCTTTTAATTTATGGGCACCTGTGTTATGATCATGCCTTTTAATGTCCCACTAGTCAGGTGGATATACTATCTTGACAAAAATTAAATGCTTACTAACTTCGATTTACCAAATGTGTGCACACAATTTTGAGAGAAACAAGATTTTGTCTGTATGCAAAATGTCTGGAATCAATATTTTGAAACATTTTGTGTTTTTTGCATTTTACAGTAATTCATAATGTAATTAAACTTTTTTTTAAACTATTTATAAAGATTTCAACAGAAAAAAGAATGAACAGTAAGGATACTGTTTCCTGCAATATATAAATACATTTTTACAATTTTCACCCCTCCAACATAATCACACAGCCAATGTCAATCACATCATAGCCACTCCCTAACACCCCCTGCTTTATCGCCAATTTTAAAACCAAGAAGACCATAATTCAAAAAATGAACATTCTACTGTATTGCAGAAGACTTAAACGTACAATATGTAGTTTTTGGCCGCTAAGGGTCTCTCAATCAAAACAATAGCAAAACATGTACTTGGATGACGTTGGGAAGTAGCTTGGGATCATGGATTTTGTTGTTGTAGTCAATGACAACCTGCCAATCAAGCATCTCTGGCAGAAAAAATGTTAACTGACAAAGTAATGTATTGTTAAATATACAGGTCCTTCTCAAGAAATTAGCATATTGTGATAAAGTTCATTTTTTTCCATAATGTAATGATAAAAATTAAACTTTCATATATTTTAGATTCATTGCACACCAACTAAAATATTTCATGTCATTTATTGTTTTAATACTGTTGATTTTGGCATACAGCTCATGAAAACCCAAAATTCCTATCTCAAAGAATTAGCATATCAGGAAAAGGGTCTCTAAATGAGCTATTAACCTAATCATCTGAATCAACTAATTAACTCTAAACACCTGCAAAAGATTCCTGAGGCTTTTAAAAACTCCCAGCCTGTTTCATTACTCAAAACCGCAATCATGGGTAAGACTGCCGACCTGACTGCTGTCCAGAAGGCCATCATTGACACCCTCAAGCAAGAGGGTAAGACGAAAGACATTTCTGAACAAATAGGCTGTTCCCAGAATGCTGTATCAAGGCACCTCAGTGGGAAGTCTGTGGGAAGGAAAAAGTGTGGCAAAAAACGCTGCACAACGACAAGAGGTGACCGGACCCTGAGGAAGATTGTGGAGAAAGACCGATTCCAGACCTTGGATGACCTGCGGAAGCAGTGGACTGAGTCTGGAGTACAAACATCCAGAGCCAACGTGCACAGGCGTGTGCAGGAAATGGGCTACAGGTGCCGCATTCCCTAGGTCAAGCCACTGTTGAACCAGAAACAGCGGCAGAACCGCCTGACCTGGGCTACAGAGAAGCAGCACAACAAAACAACAACAAATTTTGCATGTCATTTGGAAATCAAGGTGCTAGAGTCTGGAAGAAAACTGGGGAGAAGGAAATGCCAAAATGCCTGAAGTCCAGTGTCAAGTACCCACAGTCAGTGATGGTCTGGTGTGCCATGTCAGTTGCTGGTGTTGGTCCACTGTGTTTTATCAAGGGCAGGGTCAATGCAGCTAGCTATCAGGAGATTTTGGAGCATTTCATGCTTCCATTTGCTGAAAAGCTTCATGGAGATGAAGATTTCATTTTTCAGCACGACCTGGCACCTGCTCACAGTGCCAAAACCACTGGTAAATGGTTTACTGACCATGGTATGTAAAAAGAAAAATGTACTTTATAAGAAATTTTTAAAACTAAGAACTAGTGGAAGTGAAGATAAATATAAGCTGTATAAAAACAAACTGATTTCCATCATGAGATTACAGAAGAAAGAATATTATAATAAAATATTTGAGAAAAATATAAATAATATTCAAATGACTTGGAAAGTAATTAATGATATTATTCGGAACAGAGGTCACAATGATGAAATTCCAAGCCATTTTATAAATAGTTCAAATGACACAGTGGAAAATTTAAAAATATTTTTTATTATACTATTTTGTCGATATTGGGTCTACTCTGGCTAAACAAATTGTTGTGCAGATGATAAAAAAGATTTGTTTAATAATTTGATTGATAGTAATGCTATTTCAATGTTTCTTTGTGGGATAAATGAAATGGATTTAGTCCAAACAGTGAAAGGATTTAAAAAGAAAAGATCAACTGATATAAATTCTATTGACATGATAATCATTAAAGAAGTCATTTAATGTATTGCTAAACCTTTAACTTGTATTTGGAACCAGTCTTTCCAAAAAGGTATTTTCCCTAATAAAATGAAATTGGCGAAGGTAATTTCTATATTCAAAAATGGTGACAAGCACCACATGAAAAATTACAGACCAATATCCTTACTACCTCAATTTTCAAAAATACTGGAAAGATTATTTGTAAAACAACTTGACGTTTATATTGACAAATACAAATTATTGAGTGAACACCAGTATTGATTTAGAGAAAATAGAACTACTACACACGCAGTAATGATGATGGTAGAAGAAATATCAAAGGCTGTGGATAATGAGGAATGTACAGTTGGTATTTATATTGCTCTACAAAAGGCGTTTGATACTATTGATCACAGTAAACTATTGTTAAAACTAGGGAAGTATGGGATAAGAGGTATAGCTCATTCCTGGTTAAAAAGTTATTTAGAAAATAGACAGCAAAGTGTACGAATTAATAATACCTTGTCAGGATTTAGGAAGGTCACCTGTGGAGTTCCTCAGGGATCGGTGATTGGACCAAAACTGTTTATACTCTATATAAATGATATATGCAAGGTTACTGATCAATTAAAATGTGTTAGTTTTGCAGATGATACAAATTTATTTTGTTCTGGGAGAAATTTAAATGATCTTCTGTACATTGTTGAGACAGAGCAAAAAATCCTCAAAAGATGGTTTGATGTAAATAAATTGTCTCTAAATATTAAGAACTATGGGGAGCTACATTTAAAACTACTTTAAATTCAATAGTCTTACTACAAAAGCGAGCTATACGTATTATTAATAAAGCTGGTTACTATGACCACACAAATGCATTGTTTATAGATTCCAGAGTAATGAAACTAAAGGATTTATTTTATTATAAAATAATGCAGATAATGTATAGGGTAAATTCAAAGTCAATTCCATATTGTGTCCAAAAGTTTTTTTGTAGACAGGAAAGTAAATATGAGTTGAGAGGAATTTTGAACTTTTACTTATCAAAAAGCAGATAGAGATTAAAAGGAGATGTATTTCCATTGTTGGGGTAAAATTATGGAACAATGCCAATGAAAATTTAAAAATGTGCAATTCTTTTGTGATGTTTAAGAAAATGATTTGTAATGATATATTTGAGGGTTACAAATGTGAATAATGTATGTGTATGCTTCTTCATAAATATTTGGTTTCTTTGTTCTTTTCTCTTTCTTCTTATTGTTATTATTATTATTATTTTTTTAAATCTTTGGTATACAAGAAATTGGTTTGAATGATACACCTCGAGGGTTACAAATGTGAACAAAAATTAACTTTTTTTTTTGTTGAGATGGGCAGACTAAATTGATGTGAATACAGGATAGGCATGTATAAGCTTCTGCTTCAGCCTTTTTCAGTCAATAATCCTTGTTTGAGTGAACATTGTGATAAGTTTAAAATTATAGTTTACTTATGACTGAATAAATAAACAACAACAACAACAACAACAACAACAACAACAACATAGTAACCTCATCCCCAGGTTCTATTCCACACAGTGCACATGAGCCTGGAATGCTTTCCACTCACGCTTGTCCATGGTGGAGTGATTTAACAAAGCAAACTTTTGTTTCTCTTAAATTTAACGAATAATAACACTCCGAGGCATGGCTACTATGGAAATTAGTACGCTAGCATGGCCTTGTAGTGTTAGCCAACACATTCTGTCAGACAACACAATTAGATAACACCATTAGATAACACCATTAAAATCTGCTTTAGATGTGTGTCGAGCTTGAGAGGAAACCCATCCAAAAAAGAACCAGCAAGCCCCATGTCTTTTTTTAGCAATACATCGGTCAGGATAAATGGGGGCGGGTGCAGTGGGACATTGAAAGTTCAAGTTCATCTTGGTTGATAGACTTCTAGTCTACAGAATGCCATGTATAAAGCAGGAGTCCACCAAACCGACCACGACTAGGGTGGAAATGTCTGGGAACAAGATAACATTTCCTCAGAAACAAACTTGTGCACACCTATTGTAGTCATATGCATTGGGATAAGTGAGTGATGCTGATAAAAAAGCGATGTCTATTCAGGGAAGATATAATGGAATAGTTACCGTTGTTTATAGCTAAGCGCAGCACAACATTTGAATGATATGATAGATGCGTGTGTTGGCCTCCTTTGGTGGACAAACACGCACTACATAGAGCATAAATTTACCATATTTGCTCAGGACCAGATCTTTGGGTGGTACTATACAATCTTTTCCCCCAGTTTTGTTTCCCTATAAGCATTGCAAATGGTTTGATTTATGTTAATGCCCCCTCAGTCATTTCATTGTGGAGACAGGCTTATATATTGCAGCATTTTAGTGTATGAAAAATACAATGGCAAATTTGAATATTATGGGATTTTTAAAGAAATAAATTAATTTTTAAAGTTTAGATTCCACATTTCTATCCGCGTTCCCTGCAACACGGGAACTCGAAGGGCCCTATGTATGCTTACACTACTATGAGAAGCGTAAAACATAGTAAAGGTATACCTGGAAGAGTGATGATGCATAAAGTAAGGTCCCATCTCCACCAAGACAGATGATGAAGTCCACTCGATTGGAAATGTCGTCAAGATCTGTAGTTTGCATTTCAGAAGTTAGGATCATGCCATATGAATGTTTCATATATTTTCCAACAAGGCAGGGTTAGCCTGACAAGACAGGACCAGAGGGAAAATTGGACAAGATCAATTCGGAGGGGAGGAAAATGGGGAAGAAAAGATAGTTTCATATATATTTTTAAGAATTGTTCTTCTACGTTTACCCGTTCCTCCCCAATTTGTGGTTTCCAATTTAGGTTGATAACATGCTTCCTCTGAGACATGTCACTGCAGGCCATTTTGCTCCTTTACATAACACTCCATCAAGGAAACCGGATCAGTGAAACTGAGATCACGCTAACTCAACCAACAAACTCAGTTAACTTGCTGGCACATCAATTATTTTGCAAGCACATTGATGAATGGAAACTCATATTTTATTTACTATCAAGGTTGAACACTTTTGGAAAACTGGCCTTTGACTATTTCCGGTGGTCTCATTACCTTCTCTGAAAGTACAGAACTTCTGGATGACAGCCCCAAAGCTCTCATCGCCCGCGATGGCTGGGTCTGCCAGAACCTTCTTTTCCACGTAAACGATCATGTTTTTATGCTAGAATGCACAAGTATAAAGACAATTTGCATTAGAAACATTATGCTTAAAGTTTGATATCACCCTTTAAAAACATGGGTCAACAGTTGAAAAGCATCTGCAGATTGTCTTACCTCTGTGAGAAACACACAAAGCTCTTTGAAAGGCTTCAGTAAACTAGGATCCTGAATCTTCTTGATGACAAGAACACTTTTGGGAGGCTTGTTCCATGTCAGTCTCTGACTGGCTGGGTCCTGAATGTGCCTGGACAGGAAAATAGAAAGACCAAAGGTAATAAATGCCTTTTCACGGTTAATAATGGACTGTATATTAAATCACACATATTTGATCAAAGGTTTGATGTTCCTCTTTCTCAATGTAGAGCTTTCCATGATTTGGGCATGGTAAGAAGACAATATCCATGTGTTGAGTTCTTGTGATTTTTTGTTATATTTAGGGCTTCTGGAATTCGAGTTAAATCAATAAAAAACACCCAATACAAAAAATGACATCAGGTTTAAAAAAAATTCCATTAATGGTAACGATATAATCACAACAGATTAGATTTTTTGTATAATTTCACAGTAGTATGTATCAATTTTCTAAACTCAATTACATATGGTAAGTCCTCATGATAATTATTTCAACACGTTTCATACATTATTTTAAAATACTATAGGTAGGGTAGGCTACAATCAAGCATGGGTAATGTCACGCTGGAGAGTCGTCCAGGACAAATAACTATGGTTAGCTGGTTAGGTAGTTGACTTAACAGTTTGGGAAAAACAAGAATGTCAAAGCATGCCATGAGTGAATGCCTATTCAAGGTTTTGATCATTTTACCATAAACTTTATTTACGCTTTGCTCAAAAGTTCAGATATTTTAGTTTGCCGGCCCAATACAATCAAACAGCATTGAAGATTTGGCCAATATAGGCATAATTATGTATGGAGGAAACCGCTACTGACAGGCAGGCAAATAAATAAACAATTAATGGACACCAGGCAATGTTCATCTGTGATGAGCAGTATGGCAATAAGTGGCCAGTACAGATAATGTAGACTACAATATTATGCTTACAATAGCTAACTAAAATTCTTGTTTATTAAAGTTTGAACCACAATTATCTAATTTGTGTTATTGAAGCGACTGAAAAATAAGAGATTTGAATCATCCAAGAAACAAGTGAAAAAAAGATTAACAAAGCCCGAATTTATCTAGTTATATTACATTGTTTTTGTCAAGCTGGTTTGGAAACGACTGCCTAACAATCATACGATTATTAGCTGGAGCTTAATTTACTAAACAGCAGCAGCCTGAGTTCAGTGGTGTTAAGACAGAAACATCAATAACAAAGTTGCAGTATTAACACCCCAAGGCTTTTTTTCTATATTTTGCTCGCACCAAGTCCACAGTTGTCAAAATCTCTTAGAGCTGGATAACATTTGATCCATTTAGGCTCTTTTCAAAAATGATCAGCATTTGCAAGACTCAGAGGGAAGAGGCAAAGCAGCACCAGAAACGTTGCTTCATTAAGACTTCACCTATTCTCACACCACTCTTTTCCAACGTGACACAGACCATGGTGCGGGAGCGTATGTTCAACCTTATACTACAGGTCAAGCCTGTGTTTTATACATTTGCAACTGGCATAAACTCTCACCATTTAAAAAACCTCTCAATTTATCACGTCCAATTCCCATTGGCAACCCCTTGTATGTGCGGGATGGTCGAAGGTTGATCACAAGCTTCCTCCAAGCATGTTGTCAAGCCGTCCAATTCTTATCACACTGCTTGTATAACATGGAATAATACTTGTGTAATATTTACAGTAGAGGTAGTGTTATTGCACACAGGGCTGAAAATAAAACTGCTTACTTGTCTTCATAGATGTGACTGCTGACGCAGTACCAGAATTAGTTCTGAAGTGTACAGAAACATATTTCCAGTGGACTGGTCAGACAGATATGTGGGGTGTTAAGTACAGTATGTGGTCTAAAACATTAAATGGAATTGAGTAGTGAACTATAAACATGAGATATATAATTTAGTGTTTTTTACAATATGTGTGCTTGGAAACCTTTCATTATCAATCTGTTTCAATATGTAATTTCTGTCTTCCAATTCCTAAATGCGTCTGATGATTGCCAACAATGGAGTCCTCTGTGTTACCCAGAGAGTTATGCTGATAGTCAATGCTCATAGGGGGATTGTATTAAACTGTGACAGACCAACAACAACTCATGTGATGACTGTCCCTCTATTTAAAAAAGGCCACAAATTATAATTCTACACAGGAAAATGCAAAAATACCTTCAACACAATTTAAATAAATAAAATTTTAAAAACTTTCGATGCATGAAAAAACATTTTCCCAAACATTAGGCTTAATGAAAGATAATTAGTAAACCAGTTTGACCACTAAGAATGAACCGACACCAATACTCGGATACTGAGCATCAGTAAAAGTCTGAATACACCAAGCCTATAGTTGCTCTTCCCACTTTTAAGAGCGCTATGCTGCACCACACTTGTTCAGGTTAGACAAGGATGACCATGGCCGTTACTTTAAAATGCCAGAGAGGGAATAGTACCACAAAACGCAGTGTAGACAGAGGAAAACAGAGGGAATAGTACCATACAACGCAGTGTAGACACAGGAAAACAGAGGAAATAGTACCATACAACGCAGTGTAGACAGAGGAAAACAGAGGAAATAGTACCATACAACGCAGTGTAGACAGAGGAAAACAGAGGAAATAGTACCATACAACGCAGTGTAGACAGAGGAAAACAGAGGAAATAGTACCATACAACGCAGTGTAGACAGAGGAAAACAGAGGGAATAGTACCATACAATGCAGTGTAGACAGAGGAAAACAGAGAAAATAGTACCACACAACGCAGTGTAGACAGAGGAAAACAGAGGAAATAGTACCATACAACGCAGTGTAGACAGTTGAAAACAGAGGAAATAGTACCATACAACGCAGTGTAGACAGAGGAAAAGAGGAAATAGTACCATACAACGCAGTGTAGACAGTTGAAAACAGAGGAAATAGTACCATACAATGCAGTGTAGACAGAGGAAAACAGAGGAAATAGTACCATACAACGCAGTGTAGACAGAGGAAAACAGTTGTATGGTTCGGTTCAATCCTTCACAGAAAAAGTAAATATAATGATTGGTAAAACAACTACTGTATACCAAACAACTGGTAAGAGTAGAGCTGTAGCTACAGTATATTCCAGCACTATGTAGACTTTCGCTGTGGTGAGAAAAGTAGGCTGCATCTTCTTTCAGAGACCAGCTTCTAAAGCTGTAAAACTGTAATTTTTCATACAAAAAATAAAATAATAATAAAAAATGAAAGATATATTTAAGATAACTATAAAGATTTTAAAAAATGCATAATGCCTCACTGACATATGCAGTGATCTTAAGCAGTGAGCATAAGATGGACCCATGCATGCCAATTGAAAAACACTGTTGAAGCACAACTATTTTCCTCACAACAATTTCTTTTCAAATGGCAAAATGAAAAAAAATTTATTGCTAAACTTACTGCAATTTTCACTTAATATTAGTATAATGTTTTGCTATTTGCATGATCCTTTTCTAGCACTGTTGTTGACTATTCACTGGTTGAATGCTCTTACTACTAAGATCTGGTTGATTCATCTAAGTTCTCCTAAATGTATGCACTCACCGTAAGTCACTCTGGATAAGAGCGTCTGCTAAATGAATAAAATGTAAAAACAATGTAAAATGTATAATTATATTAAGCTCCTCAAGGAAACACGCCAAATCAATTACAGAACTGAATGAACTTTGGCCATTGAATTTCTCTATGTACAGTATTTTTTATTTTAATTATTATTATTTTTATTTTTTGGAGCGGTGGGTTCAGCTTTAAGTTATGGATAATATATTATACATCAATCCTCATGCGTCATTTCGACACTCCCCCTTTTTATATATATATATATATATCTATATATTTTATTATTACTTTGTTCCCCCACCATCACCATTATTATCCTAATTGAAGCTTCCAATATCCTCTTAGCTTTCCATCTTCCACCTACCTCTAACTATACTAATTCACCTCAGCTACAATCCACGTGCCTTTTACGAATCCTGTAGCCCTTTGTAGCCACCCTTCAACTATATTTTAACCCCTCCCATCTATCTATTAGTCCTAGCCATCTCAGGTTTATTCTTGCCATACATCTCTCAAATATACTATTATGCTTCACATAAGTACGAAACCTTTCTATTTTCATTGATTCTACCAGTTTGTATTTGAAGATGAACACTTTCCCTAAAATAATTAATATATTATTGGTCGGTTGACTATGACTTTTAAAGTCACAGAGTATTACTTTCTGTATAGTTAATTCTCGGCCAATGTTGCAATACTTCATCCATTCCTGCACTTGTAACCAGAAACTTGCTACATACGGACAATACCAAAAAAAGTGATCTATTGACTCTACCGCCTCACAGCAAAATCTGCAGAGCTGTATTCAGTATTGGCAAGTACCCAAAAATAACTCCTTGGTACTTGTAACAATTGTATCGGTGCAACATTAGTGACTACTCTGTGTGCACACATTCTTTCCTATACTTATAATACAATATCAGAGCTGCCATCTGGCTACAGCAGTAAAAAAAAAAAAATTCTGTCACTTGAACCCAATTACCATCACTGTGCAAGAGCTACCGTTTCCTCATGTTTGGCCAACATATCAGAAAACGTCAGATTTTAACCATGCAACTGACAGTTATCATATACAATGTATGTTGTGTACCAAAAGCCATTGTGCTCCCCCAATTTTGTGTTTACTTGGTGAATAAACATTTGTTTTTCGGTCAAATAATTGTTATTTCACAAAGTTCTACCTAGCACATTTAGTAGGGACAGAGCCATATAACATATCCACATAGTACTCCCAATAGCTTGACCCTGCTCTCCCTAACTGAGAGAACTGCCTGAGGAGTGAGACAGTCATTCGTTTTTTTGATATTCACATATGAAGCCCACAGCTTACACCAATTTTTCAGTTTGTAGAAAATTTACTGGGCCACAAGTTCAATTTGCCTTTAGAAATCATTCGGATTTCCCTTTTTAAAAAATATTATTCTGTGCCCAATAAAAAAAGGTGATAAATAACTTGTGTACCTGCATTCATTTATTGTTGAAAATTAATATAATGATTTGAATCCTACACATTAAGGAAAATTATACCATGATATCGCAAAACTGCTCAAAGAATTGTGTACCAAGTGAAGATGCTTGGGGCATATATATAATACCCTACCACCCAAAGGTTAACCACAAAACTAGCAACTATCTAGATGCCATAGACACTAGTACACAGGTATTCCAGTATTTCAGGTCTTTACTTACTAGCCAAACAAAAGCAACAATAGGTGACTGACTTCCACAATCTGTTGAATTTACTGCTACTACTGTACTGGAGAACTGGTTAAGGTGAGAAAGACAGAGATAGGAGAAAAAATGAAAAATAAACAAGAATATGCTTACCATTTCCACACGTTATTGTTGCTCTTATCTGAAGCTTGCGTTTGGAAACACTGGTTGAATTTCATGGTTGTCTGCATGTGATGCTTTTTCAAGCAAAACTGGATGGGACGGCACTGATTGTGTTGGTTTTGCTAAACTACCTGTCCTTCATATACCAATACCATAATCTAACCATCAAAACAACACATTCTGCTGTGTACAATGCCCATCCTAAAGAATTCTTTAAAAAATGTATGTGGTTAATAAAAATGTAATGTAACTACTCAATGCTTAGCTCACCAGTATGGTTAAATTCTGCTGGTAATTTTCCCGCGAGGTCCCTTCAATTTATCTTCCTCAGCTAACCACCAGGAAAGTCACTGTAGTAAGTACTTCCTTCTGTATTGCATTGTCTAAATTTGTCCACACAACATCTTACCACAAATTCTCTACTCTCTATTCTGCCAGTTAGCCAAACCTCTCCCTAATCTTAAGACCAAAGATGACATCATGACCAGCCCTTTAACTACAGCACAGCCCCTTTAGGGGAAATTACTTGCTCATTGGTTGGTTGTGTTCCATTACAGAGCAATGTTCAAGTGGAGTTTCCCAGAGTGTACCTGAAGTAGTTCAACTGAGAACAATACATCTTTGGACTGTAACAGATCTACACTTCCTGGATGACATACTGCACTTGTAAAAAAAGGTATTTTATTACAGTAAGAGCAAACATTTTCAACTTGATTAATTAATATTGAAAAAACTCTTAAGAGGAGCTTGCAATAAGACAAAATGTAAAAAATAGATTTTTACATAGCATAAAAGGGCCACACACACACACACACACACACACACACACACACACACACACACACACACACACACACACACACACACACACACACACACACACACACACACACACACACACACACACACACACACGTTTCATGACTAAACCCACAGACAAGGAAATAGCTCACAAATCTAACTGGTTTCCAGGATTTTATCTGGCCAAGTGTGTATGGGGGGGAGGAAACAATATATACACTCTAATATTCTAAATGACATTAAATGTAAATAAATATGCATTATTACACTCTTACCACCAATACAATCCTTTGATTTTTTTTATGAATTAAAATGTGCCCCCGCAAATTGGGCTGTTTTTGTGTGCATTGACACACTAACATTATGTGAATTTAGACACTAACTATCCTCATTTAGCAGTGCGAGTAACATTCAATTGCTCGCATCGAACTTGCACATATTACCCGAGCAGTACTCACCTATAAACATACTATTTTGAATTTGTCAGTGAGTTGAATGATCATGATTCCAATAACAAAAACTGTTTTAACTGCTGTAAAAAGGCAGCTATAATAGGCAAGCCTCTCACCCGCATGCACAAGGCAAAGGTTTAAGGCCCCCTGTCAATCACTTGTACAAGTACTAGTTGCTCCACATTCTTTCAGCACGCTACCAAAATATACACTAGAAACAAACTCTAAAGCAAGAATGACCGTAATTAGTACATTCCTTCCTAAAACATGTTTCCTGTATTGTACAGTCCCCTCTGCAACTATTGGTCTGATAATTGTTGAAGGCTCTACTCAGTCTAACTTCCCTGGCGTAATTTTGAGCCCTTGTTCCACCACTCAGGACCTGGCATGACGACTTTAGTTTCTGCAACCCGACAACAGCACATATATGAACTCAGCAAAAAAAGAAATGTCCTCTCACTTTCGACTGCCATATTTCAGCAAACTTAACATGCGAAAATATTTGTATGAACATAAAAAGATTCAACAATTAAGACAAACGGAACAAAATTCAAAGACATGTGACCAATGGCAATGGAATAATGTGTGTAATCATCCCGTACATGAGCTGACAAAAGGCTTCTGTGTTGGATGAGCAGTATGAAAAGAATTGGCGGCACAGCGACACATGGTTGGATGAACCATGTGAACACCACTCACCATCCCGCATTTGTTTAAGGAGTTGTGTGAACCTGCCAACAAGGCAGATCACTGGGGATTGGGAGGGGAATAAAATTAGAAAGAAATAAAAAAAATGAAATGTGTCCCTGAACAAGGGGGGGACAAAATCAAAAGTAACAATCAGTATCTGGTGTGGCCACCAGCTGCATTAAGTACTTTAATGCATCTCCTCCTCATGGACCACACCAGATTTGCCTGTTCTTGCTGTGAGATGTTACCCAACACTTCCACCAAGGGGTGACAGTGGCTCAGTGGGTCAAGTAGGTTGTCTAGCAAGTGTCGAGGTGTCCGTGAGCAAGACACCTAACCCCAGCTGCTCCCGACGAGCTGGCTGACGCCTTGCATGGCTGACACCGTCGTCGGTGTATGAATGAGTGAATGAAGGGGTGAGTGTGAGGCAATGTAAAGTGCATTGAGTGGCCATTGGATAGAAAAGCGCTATATAAATGCAGTCCATTTGCCATTTACCAAGGCACCTGCAAGTTTGCAAACATTTCTGGGGAGAATGGCCCTAGCCATCACTCTCCAATCCAACAGGTTCCAGACATGCTCAATGGGATTGAGATCCGGGCTCTTCATTGGCAATGGCAGAACACTGACATTCCTGTCTTGCAGGAAATCATGCACATAATGAGCGGTATGGCTGGTGGCATTGTCATGCGGGAGGGTCATATCAGGATAAGCCTAACGGGAGGGTACCACATGAGGGAGGTCGATGTCTTCCTTGTAATGTATAGCATTGGGTGTAACGGTATGAGATATTCATGGTATGATATCAGTCACAAGAAATATCACAGTTTTACTGAATTATGGTGTATTTCTAATATTATTTGCAATATAATGTTTAATGTATAAAGTATGTATGATTAAACACAAAGAGACATACAGTATATGGCTAAAAGTATGTGGAGACCACTACAAATTTTCTTTGATTTTTAGCAACACTTTTGCTCACAGGTGCATAAAATCCAGCACATAGCCATGAAATCACCATAGACCAACATTGGCATGACCTAAAATCGTATTGAAAAGGTCAGTTACTCTAAACGTGTCACTGTCATATGATGCCAACTTTCCCACAAGTCAGTGTTTAGCACGCCAACACTGAACTCTGGAAAAGAGGAATCATGATCTCTGGGTGTGACAAGGGGCTAAATCTGCCTTGTCAGCAGCTCTGCAACTCATTGGATAAATCTGTGGAATGATGAGGGGCGTGCACATGGTTCATCTAACCACCCAGCCGCTGATTCTTTTCGCACTGCTCATCCAACACAGAAGCTTTTTGTCAGATCATGCACGGGGTGAATATGTTCACCGACTATACTTCGGCAATTTAATTTACAGGCGCCCGATCTGAACACAAGCAGTCACTTAAGAGCGAAGTGGTAGGATAGGTAATCTGATTTATCTAACCTAAATCCCTCCAGGGTCCAGGGAAAGTCAGAGAATCCATAGTCAGGCTCGAACCACCGACTATCATGATGTAGACTGTCCTCCAATTAAGCGACTTAGCCCACTACGCCACATGGACCCGGTCTGGGGCTGTTTTCCATTTTTTTATAGCATACATTTACGTTTTTTATTTGTGTTAAAATTGTCCATTTGGAATAACATTTCATTTTTTTAATAAATTATGGAAATATTTATGTTTTTCATATGATTTATTGATTAATCAGAGAAATAATCAACACATTAATCGATTATCAAAATAGTCATTAGTGGTGGCCACAGACGGTTGCTCTCTCCTTATCCTTCCTGACTGATTCTTCAGTTTAGCATTTTGCTAGTGTCCGAGTCACCTGCAGCTGATTCAGGTTGCACAGGTAGTCCAGCTACTCCAGGACAGCACATCTATATGTGCCGACGCCAACAAGGTTTGCTGTGTCTCCAAGTAGTCTCAAGAGCATGAAGGAGATACCAGGAGACAGGAAGGAGATACCAGGAGACAGGCCATTACACGAGGAGACCAGAACAGGGCCGTAGAAGGGCATCAACCTAACGATCACCTAATGTTCGTTAGGTGTATGTAAATGTAATATGTATAGTCTTAAGTTATTTTGGACACATCATTTTTAGTTTAAAACAATCCTGACTGCTCAGAAGACATTCAAAATTTATTTTTGTAAGTTGTTATATTAAAGCAAAATCTATACTGCATACATGCCGTAGTTGTTAATGTCACTTGCCAACAAATCTTTTGCGATGCAGAAGATATCTATATGAAAATCTTTAATTTGGATACTTAGGGACTGTCAGATAATTGTTAATCCATATGACCAGGGGAGCATCCACCCGCATATTCTCCAGTTTTTCCCTCAGCGGGTATATTATTGCGTCCTCCACACCCAGATGGGGCCGATATGCAAACCGTAGAGGGTCTTGTGATGAGCACACTTTTGGTATGAGGTAAGCCAGTACCAGTCTCTCCATTACATTCATGATGTTGAGTGGTTAGTGCTATGGGCCTGTAGTCATTTGGTGTTGTATGATATATTTTCTAAGGCACTGGACCCACGCAGGATTTTTTCCATAGTACAGGGACTCTTTGAAGGTGCAGGCTCCAGTTGATATAGTGCTGGAATACTCCACATAGCTGACTGAAACAAGCCTTCAGTATGCAAGGGCTAATGCAATCTGGTCCAGTAGCCTTACTCTGCCCCTCCATCTCGCTTCTCACCTGGTTGGCTGTGATGTATATTCCTGCCTGATGGGTGGGGGATGTGGCGGCGTCTGCGGTGGGTGTCGACAGAGGCGTAGAGGATGAGGTTGGCAAAAGTGGGATAAGATGGTGTCTCTTACTTGGGATGGTGGGAATTTGTAGGGGGTGTGAGAGTGTACTAATGAGATCATAACACAGCGGAGCAGTGTGGGGGCTGCTGGGAATAAGGGGGCTTGAATCAAATCTGTTGAAAACTGGTTAAACTTATTTGCTAGTTGTACATTTCCCTCAACTGCCCCTCCCACTTTCCTCTGGAAGCATGTAATTTCTCTCATCCCATTCCAAACATCCTTGGCCTTATTTCCAGTCTCTCCTGCAGTTTTCTCCTAATTCTCCTTTAGGATGTGTTTTAGTTCTCTTTGTACCGGCTTGAGTTCTGCTCGGTCCCCTAACCTAAAGGCCATCTTTATTTAATTGAGTAGGGCCTTCAGGTCACTGTTGACCCATAGTTTATTATTAGGATAGCAGCATACCTCTTTAGTGGGGATGGAGTTGTCCACACAGAACCCAATATACTCAGAGACACAGTCTCCTACTCCATCAATGTCCTCACCATGTGGTTCATACAGGGCATGCCAGTCAGTGGTTTCTAGGGCATCACGTATTGATTCCATGGCCTCGTAGGACCATTTCCTCACAGTCCTCAGTGTAGCTGGCCTATGTTGTACAATAGGCTTATATGATGGTGTGAGCAGGACTAAGTTGTGGTCTGACCTACCTAGACGGGGCAGGGCCTTAAAACTGTAGGCATCTTTAACATTTGCATACAGCAGGTCTAAGGTCTTATGGTCCCTTGTAGTACATTTAAGCCATTGATAAAAAGTGGGAAAGGTGGTAGAGAGGGAGACATGGTTAAAGTCACCTGTAATAATGACGAAGGCATCGTGGTGTTTTGTTTGTAGACTTATCGTTGCATAGTCGATTGCGTCACATGCCACCTCCGTGTTCCCCGATGGCGGAATATAATGGAAAAACTTTGCCAGTGGCCTATACTACGAAGCAAGAATTGGGGTTAGCGAGCTAACTTCAGGTTAATCCTTGGTTATCAGTTTCACAACGGTGGTTTACCTGTTACCGGGTTACATTGCCATGGTAACTTATGCTGTGAACCTAACCTGCTTCGCGGCAGATTATAGTTTACGAGATTACAGATTAACCTGAATAAAAGCACCGCCTACTGACCAATCAATTCTCAACTGAAAATTGCGTCACCATTCCGGGAGTGGAATTAGCTCAAGTGGAATTAGCCTTTGAACATTTTTCAAGTATTTATAACTCTGTTGCAGACAAGTATGCCCCTATGAAGACTTATAGAATCAAAGACAGGTTAAACCCATGGTTCACCACCAAACTCTCAGAACTATTTCAGCTAAGAAATAGGGCATGGTCTAAGGTCTTTCAAGCCACTGAGAAAAAAAGTTTACAATCTCTGTAAAAAAGGCAAAATTAAGTTATTATTTAAATTCAATTTCTAGCAGTCATTGTGATCAAACTAATACTTCTGTAAAGCTATAAAATGCCTAATTCGATTCAACTTGATTCTTTTTACCATTTAAATCAATAATATTGAATCAGCAATAAACAACTGTTATCACTTGAGTGCTCCTAATCTCAGCTCGTTACCTGTACAAGAGGCACCTGGGAACCAGAAGTCTTGCTGATTGAGAGGGGATCAAATACTTATTTCACTCATTGTAATGAAAATCAGATAACAACTTGTTTGAAATGTTCATATAACCTATAATTAAAATTATAGACTGATAATTTCTTTGTCAGTGGGCAAACGTACAAATCAGTGGGGATCAAATTTTTTTCCCCTCACAAGACAAGCCTTTGGTCTGATGAGTCTCAATTTCTGCTGCAACATTCAGATGGTAGGTCAGAATTTGGCGTAAAAAACATGAAAGCATGGATCCAACCTTCCTTGAAGCAACGGTTCAGGCTGGTGGTGGGTATGCAATGGTGTGGAAGATATTGACTTGGCACACTTTGTGCCCCCAAATTTGCTTATACATAGTATGTCAAAGATTGGTGCGTACCAGTTTAAAATAACTGACAAATTATTGATTTCACTCCTGTCCTGGAGATCTGAAATTTGTCTTAAAATTTAAAAACAAACAGAAGTAATTTTTTTTATTTTTTTATTTAACCTTTATTTAACCAGGTAAGTTGACTAAGAACAATTTCTTATTTACAGCAACGACCTGGGAACAATTAGGGTAAAGTGTCTTGCCCAAGGACACAACGACATTTGGCTCAGTCGGGAATCGAACTGGCAACCTTCAGACTACAAGTCTGACTAGCTACCCACTGAGCCATCTGCGCCCCGAATTCCAGGATCTTGGATGCATTTAGGCTACAACTCCAGAAACATGAAAATCACAACTATTCTTTGTTATCTGATCAGAATAAAGATTTCACTTATTGGATGCAGGTGACAGACCACGTTATACAAATAACTGGTTTCTACAACCAGCTCCCAGAGGAGATCAGATGTGCTCCAACAGTAGTCACCTTCAAATCCAGACTCAAAACACATCTGTTTAGCTATGCATTTACTGAATGAACTCTGTGCTAAATCCAAACTGATTGCACTATATTTTATATGGTTCGTTCAGTCTCTTATTTCTTAAACTGTACTATTTTTCTAATTTTTTTTCACTCTTATTTGAATTGCTTTAATTTTATCTTCTATCTGTTTTAAATTTGAATGTTTTCCTGTTTATGTAAAGCACCTTGAATTGCCATTGTGTATGAAATGTGCTATATAAATAAACTTGCCTTGCCTAAATGCTTCGCAACACATTTCCTCTAGGAGGGAGATTCAAAGATGTTTTTCTAACTCTGAAAGTGATTCAAGTTTCTTACCCAAATGTGCTCGTCTAAGAACAAGCAATGCATATTGTCTATGTGGAGAACAAATCACAGTTTGTTGCATATGAGGCTATTGTTTTTGCAGCAAAAGAGGGACCTACACAATATAAGGGAGGTGGCCATAACGTTATGGCTGAACAGTGTTAAAACAACTTTTCATAAAGCACTCTATTGGCCTATTTCCTGCATTCTAGAGCACAGAGTATACACACCTTAATTTATTAAATTTCAATGGTAACATATTAAAATTTTTTTGGACAAACTGCGTTTTGAAAACTAATGCAACCTCTGGTGACAGGTCGAAGACATTAGATGGTTAATTCTGAGAAAGATTTGCAATTACCATTTCATCTGGCAATATATAGCAGCACTTTTTAACTATTAATGTCATAAACTACTGTCAGGAAACAAAATGTACAATATTATGTATTCATTAATCAATTAATGTGTGTAGAAGATGTGGCCAAACATGCTCTAAGTGTATTTTTTAAAAAAAATGTTGATTGAAACTTACATGACTGTTTGTGGATTCTGCAGCATACATGCTTTCGGTCCAAACGTGGTCACAGGACTTGGTCCATGAAGAGACTGATTCCTCCTGAAATATTTTGAAAGAGAGAAAAATCCATTAATTTACTGGTAACTTTTCTCCCACAAAGATCAAAAAATTAAATGGTTGCATTAAGCATGGAATTATAGTAAAACTCTAAACAAAAAAATCAATTCCGTAACCAAAAATCTATTTTTTTAGAAAAAGTTCAAAAAAATACTTAATCCTTAAATTATATTCCCAATATTTATTATTTTCTTAAAAAACAATTACTACTGGTAAATATTATGAAATAAAACAGAGGATAACAGAACATACTTCTTTTAAAAAAGTAAAAATCAATGACAGGTTTAGGTGGAGTCAAAACTAGTGTTGCAATGTGTAAGACATTTTCCAGAAATCTTTACATCGGAAGTTAAGCCTGGGAGTTGAGAATGTTGCTCAATTTTATCAGAAAATGCCAGAAAACTATCTTAGGGGGAAAAGGGCATATACATAATAATGCAATTCTAGGTCCTAATTCTTACAAATATTTTCATTAAAAAGGACATCTTTTTTTAAGCATTTTAGATTTTCTGATTATTTTAAAATTCCAATAAACAGTTATTTTTGTGAAAGTTCAATTTCTGAGATTATTTGGCTATCACTTCATATTTTTGTTCTCTATAATAAGGGACTGGTTTATACCTGGGAAAGATTGCAATTATTTACACTTGTGTTGTCCAAAAGGGAAACATTTGTTGTAATGGGTTACATTGAACTAAGACTAAAGGTGTAACACAGAATTGATTGAATATTTATACTAAAATGCTTTAAATAAGAGTCAAACCAGATGGGGTGTTTTTGACCCCAGAGGACAACAGGTGTATGGCCATCGGGAGGACAACACAAAGGGCTAAGTAAAATACAAAATCTGAAGTGTTTCGGCCATCCAGGACCGGAGTTGATGACCCCTGCCTTAAAGGCTTCCATTTCGAACAAGCAGTGTGATAAGAATCTGACAGCTCCCCAATGTGCTTGGAGGAAGTATGTTAAGGCCTTGAGCATCCCGCACCTGCTAAAAAAAGTTACCGAAAATGCAGGGTCAGAGGGAACATTTTACATTGTAATCACAGCTCGCTCCAAATGTAGGATAATGAGATGTATTTCACCCATGCTTGGCTAGAGATAATTGGAGATTTCAAATTTGTGGGGAAATTCCTTCGTATTTCGTCACACCCTGGATTGTAAGGAATGTCGAAAAATGTACATAGGCATGTTTTCTGTCGCGTAAATAAGCTTCCCCGTTTTACTGATCATGCTTACAAGCCTTATTCATACAAGCCCCAATTTGTCCTTGATTTTTTAAGGTATAGTTTGTCTTTTTGCAATGTTTCTATCAAGCATCATACTGCTAAACAGACATGGTGGCACCTTTTTTTCAGTATGGTCGACCAAAGAAGTTCAGTGCACGTGCTCAGCATCATATCCAGAGGTTGTCTTTGGGAAATAAATGTATGAATGATTCCAGCATAGCTGCAGAGGTTGAAGGGGTGGGGGGGGGGGGGGGTCAGCCTGTCAGTGCTCAGACCATACACCGCACACTGCCTCAAATTGGTCTGCATGGCTGTCATCCCAGTAGGAAGCCTCTTCTAAAGATGATGCACAGGAAAGCCCGCAATCAGTTTGCTGAAGACAAGCTGACTAAGAAGATGGATTACTGGAACCATGTCCTGTGGTCTGATGAGACCAAGATAAACTTATTTGGTTCAGATGGTGTCAAGCGTGTGTGTCAACAACCAGGTGAGGAGTACAAAGACCAGTATGTCTTGCCTACAGTCAAGCATGGTGGTGGGAGTGTCATGGTCTGTGCCTGCATGAGTGCTGCCAGCACTGGGGAGCTACAGATCATTGAGGGAATCATGAATGCCAACATGTACTGTGACATAATAAAGCAGAGCAGGGCAGTATTCCAACATGATAAGGACCCCAAAGACACCTCCAAGACGACCACTGCCTTGCTAAAAGTGAAGGACTGGCCAAGAATGTCTCTAGACCTAAACCCTATTGAGAATCTGTAGGGCATCCTTAAATGGAAGATGGAGGAGGGCAAGTTCTAACATCCACCAGCTCAGTGATGTCATCATGGAGGAATGGAAGAGGACTCCAGTGGAAACCTGTGAAGCTCTGGTGAATGCCATGCCCAAGAATGTTAAGGCAGTGCTGGAAAATAATGGTGGACACAAAATAAACACTTTGGGCCCAATTTAAACATTTTCACTTAGGAGTGTACTTACTTTTGTTGAGTTATTTTGAGGGGACAGCAAATTTACACTGTTATACAAGCTGTAAACTAACTACTTTACATTGTAGCAAAGTTTCGTTTCTTCAATGTTGTCACATGAAAAGTTATAATCAAATTTTTACAAAAATGTGAGGGGTGTACTCACTTTTGTGAGATACTGTACCTAGCTGTCTATTGACTTCAGAGGAGTACTGACAGATTGCATTGGTCAAGGTACTAGCTAAATAGCTAGCTAGAATGTATCTTGATTTTCTTTTACATTCAGTGACAGATGGTTCAATCTGTACCTACTGAAACAAGATGGGGCATACAGCTCCTGGAAGATTTTGTGACACTTTGTGAATGTTACTAGTTGTGTGAATAATGTGAATATTGGCTAACTAAAAGCATTTGGTTTTGCTGGATGCAAAACTAGCTAGGGGGCAGGCACTAAGTTTGAATAGGCAGCTAGCCTGCACGAGAGGATCTGAAGTCAAACTGTTATTTTAAACAAATAGATATTTTGTTTCAGAGCACAAAATGCGTTAAAAAAAATGTTTTCAGCAAGATTTCAAATTTGACTGTTTTGGCGGATTCATATTAGTATAAGCGCATTGTCCACTAAACCTAGCATATTACGTGTGATCATAAATGCACAGGCCAGCAGTCTGTCACTGTCGCATGCAGCCTTTTAACCAGCACTGCTACACTGAAGACCACATCTCTACTTGATTTGGATTAGTGCGCTTTCCATAGTATGTTGCTTTTCATTTTAACTCAATAGCTGAGGAAGTGGCTGTATTAACCAAGCATTAAGCACTTTTTACAGTAAAGCAGCTTGTGCCCTGGTGAAAGACATTCACGCAGTTTGCAGAAATATAGCTCAAGATGATTTTATTTACATTTCGTGATGGACAGACTTCGAAGTCAAACCAAGGATGTGGTGGTTCAGTATTAACTTAGTTTTGTATGGCAAACTACATTTAGTCATGCTACTTAGCTAGCTTTCAAATAGATTACAATAGGCCATGCACAAGTTAGGAGAGCACAGGAAGAACTGACAAAAATCTCCTCACACAACAAACATCAAAAGTATATAACAAACCCTATAGGATGTTGTATAATCAGTATAAATCTACACTATATTTAAGGGCTTAGGACTGAGTTTGAAATGGGTGGTTATGCTTGTATTTTAAGCCAACATTTCTTATTATTGGGAGAGGGGGTGCACTCCAACATTTGGGGTGACAGGTACGCCCAGTTCCTATAGTCGTGGTCAAAATGTTTGAGATCGACAAAATTATTGGTCTCCATAAAGTTTGCTGCTTGAGTGTTCTGAGATGTTTTTGTCAGTAGTTACTATGGTATACTGAAATATACAGTTGTATGAAAAAGTTTAGGCACCCCTGGCAATTTTCATGATTTTCATTTATAAATAATTGGGTGTTTGGATCAACAATTTCATTTTGATCTATCAAATAACTGAAGGACACAGTAATATTTCAGTAGTGAAATGAGGTTTTTTGGATGAACAGAAAATGTGCAATATGCATCAAAATTAAATTAGACAGGTGCATACATTTGAGCACCCTTGTCATTTTGTTGACTTGAATACCTGTAACTACCTAGCACTGATTAATTGGAACACACAATTGGTTTGGTGAGCTCATTAAGCCTTGAACTTCATAGACAGGTGCATCCAATCATGAGAAAAGGTATTTAAGGTGGCCAATTGCAAGTTGTTGTTCTCTTTGACTCTTCTCTGAAGCGTGGCAACACGGGGGCGTCAAAACAACTCTCAAATTACCTGAAAACAAAGATTGTTCAACACTATAGTTTAGGGGAAGGCTACAAAAGGCTATCGCAGAGAATTAATTCCACTGTGAGGAAATATTTCTTTGCTCTCTTGATTGTCATGAATCGATATAAGGACTGCTTCTTGTTGACATACATGTTGCTAACTAACATCAATGTTTTGTTTAACCATGGCTTCCTATGAAGGAAAGCAGTTTATGAAGCCATGAAATAAAAATAGCATTTCAAATGCCCCTTTTTTATAACTGATTTTCCAGACAAACCTTACATTGTTTTTATAATCAAAGCCTAACTTCCTTGGCATCAGTTGGAAATTTCATAATTTATGTCCAAACATTTACCTCCCTATCTCTTTAGAAATGTGCTGCCCAGGCTGTACGCAGACCTTGTTGGGAGATTGCCACGCTCTCTCACTCAACTGCCTGCCAGCTCTCTTATCAGCCTGTCGATATAGGCATCGTGTGCACAGTATGATGTGTGCAGCTTATTGAGACATTAATGAACATTAAAAATTAAATTTATGATGTAGCCTATTTGTTTAAAATAGTTTATTTATCCTCATTATGAGACTGATTTACTCTATTGTATCATTTGAAATATAGAACAGGGGCAGCCTTATTTTATTGCGGTGTTGTGTAGTTCAACATTAGCGAATTATGTAGAAAGAAAACCAAAGAAAATCTCTGTTGTTGCTTCCCTGACGTTTGTAGATTTTCATACAGTAATGCTCCAGGCGCAGCACTGCAAAATCCACAATGATGGTGCTATGACTGTACACGTCCAGTGTAGTTTCGGAGACAAGCTGCTTGTGAGGAGGCAAGATTGCGTCTGTGTGGGCACTAGCACTGCAAGAAGTCTGTGTAGGCAAACATACAGTTTTTAACATGCATTGCCCCACAGGCTAAGTTGTATTAATTTACATTGTATTGTACTGGAACTACTTCACCCCAGTACCTTATGTGTTATGCCGCCAATGCAATAAGAGGAATCAGTCCGCAACTGTCTAGCATAAAGTTCACTATAACCTGTCTCCGGTGTTATAGCTAATTGCATATTTAAAAGTTAAGGCGATAGCTTATTTTGCATATCATTATAACACTACATCTGTATGAGCAAAACAAATATTTCCGACTAATAGACAGAAGGCTGTTTCACAAAATGTGCATAGATATTTATCATGTAAACCTAATACTCGCTTCATCAACATACAGCTAACAGGCAAGACAATTAATTTATAAAAAAATTAACAAGTAGACATAGCAACATTACTTTAGAAATCGATTGAAATGTATAATTTTGTATAATGTGTATTATGTTATATTGTGGCCAGTGCATTGCACTGTTGGTTTATGTTGAATGAAAGTGTATTATGTACATGTATGTGTTTATGGTACGTTAGCACCACCCTCTGGGCTCCAGTAGTAGACGGGTCTTTATGAGGTAAGTAGGTGGAGCTGGTTAGATCTAATTGCAGAATTCTATCAGTTGCTGTCTGAGTAATCTAGGGATTTATAAATTCTGGGGTTGAGAGGGCGGTGCGGTTCATTGATTATTGTTATGTGTGGGTTCCTGGCTTGTTGCACTGTATGGACATTGGAAGCTCTATTTGTGCCCTCTCCACAAAAAGGATTGTATGTAGAGTACTAAATATTGTTTGAGATAAGGCATACGCATATTACTAGCGCTTTTCATGCCGTGCTTAAGAGCATAGTGTTTAGTAATCTGCAGTCATTGTGCATTCTTCAATATCAGGAGGATATTTTTTGTGTTCATTGTTCTGCCATTCTACAAACACCTGGGTATTAAAATCAAGGAAAGCTTCTCCATTTAATTTTAATTTAACCTTTATTTAACCAGGAAAGTTGACTAAGAACAGTTTCTTATTTACAGCAATGACCTGGGAGCAATTAGGGTAAAGTGTCTTGCCCAAGGACACAACGACATTTGGCTCAGTCGGGAATCGAACTGGCAACCTTCTGACTACAAGTCTGACTCCCTACCCACTGAGCCATTTCCATGCCTTGTCTCCCTTCCTCCACACTTACACAGGTAATTTAGAATTTAGTAATTACCATTATTTAGCAGCATAAATATCAATAACATCACAACATGACACCCTCAAGCAAGAGGGTAAGACACAGAAAGAAATTTCTGAACAAATAGGCTGTTCCCAGAGTGCTGTATCAAGGCACCTCAGTGGGAAGTCTGTGGGAAGGAAAAAGTGTGGCAAAAAACGCTGCACAACGACAAGAGGTGACCGGACCCTGAGGAAGATTGTGGAGAAAGACCGATTCCAGACCTTGGATGAC
>JACXGM010007678.1:0-30258 GCA_016801145.1 Umbra pygmaea | reverse complement strand
GTGTGTAAAATCCTGCAGCTCTTGCCTGTACTGTAGGACGTTCTCGGCTCCTACCATACCAGTGACGTCATAGCAATTGTCAGCGTTCTATACTAACAAACGCAGTTTTGGGTGTTGCTTAAAAAAGCTATGTATTGATTTTTTAATTAAATTTTTTTGTTTAATTATTTTTAATTGTCATAAATAACACATTATCAACTTGATTCTTTCAGTTCAGTTCATCTTTAAAACTGGTACTACTATTACCAATTCTCCAGGGGAATGCAAACTTTTAAGCCCAACTGTAAATCATTCTATGGTAAGATTTTTAAATACTATATTGAGTGATCCTTTAACTGAATTACATAAATCCTATATATAAATGGGGGACCAACATCATAGTGCATTTTGAATGCCCTTTAGAATAGTTTTCTTGAAGCCCTGAATGAGTGTTAGGCAAGCTTGGTCCAAGAAGACCCACAGCCCTTATTCCAAACCCTGTGTTTGGACAGTAGGCTGAACTATGGTCTATGAAATATCTAATAATATGCTGATTTACTGATGCATGTTATACATTCATAGCCCCACTAATATTCTATTGTTGGTAAGGTGTTTTTAAACATGACATTTTTTAAAGAGTATTCAACAATTTTGTTCTACAATAAATACAGCATTGATCTGTATTGCCAAAGAGCTGTAATTTGGTTGTGTTTGGTGGGGGATATGTTCTTTTTGGCGGAGGGGTATAGATACATTATAATAGAAATTGTGTTAATTTTGTTTGTCTGCATTATTGTCATTGTCAATAAAAAAATATAAAACATATAAACATGTTTTAGTGTAACTACTAAACCAGGGGCATTGTCGTTTCATAAGACTAATAATATGTATGTATATAATGTCTTTTTTGATTTTCTCCTGGACATTTATTACCGTACACCCCTCACATTTTTGTAAATATATGATTATAACTTCATGTGACAACACTGAAGAAATGACACTTTGCCACAATGTAAAGTAGTGAGTGTACAGCTTGTATAACATTGGAAATGTGCTGTCCCCTCTAATAACTCAGCACACAGCAATAAGGTCTAAACCGTTGGGGACAAAAGTGAGTACACCCCTAAGTGAAAATATCTAAATTGGGCCCAAAGTGTCAACATTTTGTGTGGCCACCATTATTTTCTAGCACTGCCTTAACCCTCTTGGACATGGAGTTCACCAGAGCTTCACAGGTTGCCACTGGAGTCCTCTCCTACTCCTCCATGACGACATCACAGAGCTGGTGGATGTTAAAGACCTTGTGCTCCTCCAACTTCCGTTTGAGGATGCCCCACAGATGCTCAGTCTGGGGACATGCTTGGCCAGTCCTTCACCATTACCCTCAGCTTCTTAAGCAAGGCAGTGGTCGTTTTGGAGGTGTGTTTGGGGGCGTTATCATGTTGGAATACTGCCCTGCGTCCCAGTCTTCGAAGGGAGGGGATCATGCTCTGCTTCAGTATGTCACAGTACATGTTGGCATTCATGGTTCCCTCAATGATCTGTAGCTCCCCAGTGCCAGCAGCACTCATGCAGTCCCAGCCTATGACACTCCCACCACCATGCTTGACTGTAATTAAGACACACTTGTCTTTGTACTCCTCACCTGGTTGCCGCCGCACATGCTTGACAACATCTGAACCAAATAAGTTTGTCTTGGTTTCATCAGACCACAGGCCATGGTTCCAGTAATCCATGTCCTTAGTCAGCTTGTCTTCAGCAAACTGTTTGCGGGCTTTCTTGCGCATCATCTTTAGAAGAGGCTTCTTTCTGGAAGAGTGCACGTGCTCAGCAACAAATGCACAGTGAGTGATTATTGCCTTGTACTCTTTAGAATTCTTTTTTGGGCATTACTGTTGCTCATGACTAGTAGTGCAGGATACATCTTAGGTTTGTTGTTTTTCCGCAATGTTCTAAATAAACATTCCAGAACACAGCTCCCTGCATTGGTCTCCATTCCTCAACAACACCAAATCTATGACAGTTTGAGTATAAAAAGTACAAAACTCTCTCTCTAAATATGCTCCAAAACATATGGCAAGACCTACAAAGAGCATGTTGTATAGAGAAAATCCTCTAAACAATGTTTCCTGCTGAAAATTGGGCTCAATTGCTAGTATTAAGTTGATTGAATGGTTGGAAGCATATGCTAGCAATTATCCTGATGGAAATAACATCCAAGTAATAGCCATGAAACTGGCAATTATACTTATCTGTTGTGTTTATAAGGTAGTGAATTTAAAATGTATAATACATTTTTATATGTTACAGAAGGAAGCAAGTTTTCTTCCAGAACAAACTTCTACAGGTGTATCAGGATGTACAGTGGGACAAAAGTATTTAGTCAGCCACCAATTGTGAAAGTTCTCCCACTTACAGATGAGGGGCCTGTATTTTTCATCATAGGTACACTTCAAGTATGAAAGACAAAATGAGAAAAAAATCACATTAAAGGATTTTTTATGAATATTGGTAAATTATGGTGGAAAATAAGTATTTGGTCAATAACAAAAGTTCATCTCAATACTTTGTTATATACCCTTTGTTGGCAATGACAGAGGTCAAATGTTTTCTGTAAGTCTTCATAAGGTTCACACACTGTTGCTGGTATTTTGGCCCATTCCTCCATGCAGATCTCCTCTAGAGCAGTAATGTTTTGGGGCTGTTGCTGGGCAACACAGACTTTCAACTCCCTCCAAAGATTTTCTACGGGGTTGAGATCTGGTGACTGGCTAGGCCACTCCAGGACCTTGAAACGCTTCAAGCCACTCCTTCATTGCCTGGGCGGTGTGTTTGGGATCATTGTCATGCTGAAAGACCCAGCCACGTTTCATCTTCAATGCCCTTGCTGATGGAAGAAGGTTTTCACTCAAAATCTCATGATACATGGCCCCATTCATTCTTTCCTTTACACGGATCAGTCGTCCTGGTCTCTTTGCAGAAAAACAGCCCCAAAGGATGATGTTTCCATCCCCATTCTTCACAGTAGGTATGGTGTTCTTTGGATGCAACTCAGCATTCTTTCTCCTCCAAACACAACAAGTGTACCGAAAAGTTCTATTTTGGTTTCATCCGACCATATGACATTCTCCCAATCCTCTTCTGGATCATCCAAATGCTCTCTACCAAACCTCAGACGGGCCTGGACATGTACTGGCTTAAGCAGGGGGACAACGTCTGGCACTGCAGGATTTGAGTCACTGGCGGCGTAGTGTGTTACTGATGGTAGCCTTTGTTACTTTGGTCCCAGCTCTCTGCAGGTCATTCACTAGGTCCACTCGTGTGGTTCTGGGATTTTTGCTCACCGTTCTTGTGATCATTTTGACCCCACGGGGTGAGATCTTGCGCTCATCCCCGGATCGAGGGAGTTTCAGTGGTCTTGTATGTCTTCCATTTTATTATAATTGCTCCCACAGTTGATTTCTTCAAACCAAGGTGCTTACCTATTGCAGATTCAGTCTTCCCAGCCTTGTACAGGTCTACAATTTTGTTTCTGGTGTCATTTGACAGCGCTTTGGTCATGGCCATGGTGGAGTTTGGAGTGTGACTGTTTGAGGTTGTGGACAGGTGTCTTTTATACTGATAACAAGTTCAAACAGGTGCCATTGATACAGGTAATGAGTGGAGAACAGAGGAGCCTCTTAAACATGTTACAGGTCTTTGAGAGCCAGAAATCTTGCTTGTTTTTAGGTGACCAAATACTTGTTTTACCAAGGAATTTACCAATAAATTCATTAAAAATCCTACAATGTGATTTTATGGATTTTCTCATTTTGTCTCTCATACTTGAAATGTACCTATGATGAAAATGACAGGCCTCTCTCATCGTTTTAAGTGGGAGAACTTGCACAATTGGTGGCTGACTAAATACTTTTTTGCTCCACTCTATGCATCAAGCCTTGTGCTAGGTTGTCCTGGAAAAAAACTTGCTTTCTTCTGCTCTGACAATGTTCCCCGACTCTGAGGATTTTTTTTTCAGCAGGACAAAGCTCCATGCCACACAGCCAAGTCAGTCAAGGTGTGGATGGAGGACCACCAAATCAAGACCCTGTCATGGCCAGCCCAATCTCCAGACCTGAACCCCATAGAAACCTCTGGAATGTGATCAAGAGGAAGAAGGAAGGTCACCAGTAATTAAACAGGAGTGGCATAATGTCACCCTACACAAATGTGAATGACTGGTGGAGAGCATGCCAAGACACAAGAAAGTTGCTATTGAAAATCAGGGTTATTTCACAAAATATTGATTTCTTAACTCTTTCTAAGTTAACATATTAGTATTGTGTTGTTTTAATATGAATATGAACTTATTTTCTTCGCATTATTCGAGGTCTAACGACACTGCATCTTTTTTGTTATTTTGACCAGTTGTCATTTTCTGCAAGTAAATGTTATATATGATAATGTTTTTATTTTGAATGTGGGAAAAAAGTGTCAGTAGTTTAAGGAATAAAACAAAAATATTTGTTTTACCCAGACACATACCTATCAGTAGTAAACCCAGAGACACTGAGGATTTTGCAGTGGTCTCTTGTTTATTTCCAGAGATTAAGTGTATGTGGTGTCACGTTATATGTTGACAGCCAGACAAGTGAACTCAATCACCAGATAGATATGCTTACTGGCCTGGGTCTACGTGGCGTATTGTGCTAAAGCGCTGCACTGCACGACAGTCACGATAGTCATGAGTTCCAGCCTGACTATAGGCTCTCTGACTATCCCCGGGGTTCCTGCATGAGGCAGCACAAAATTGGCATAACACTGCACGGGATTTGGGTTAGATAAGTCCGATTAGCTATCCTGCCAATTTTTCTATCCTGCTCTCCAGCTGTGTCCAGATCGGGTGCCTGTGGGTTCAATCGCGGAAGTATAGTTGGTGAACGTAATCATCCCGTGCATGATCCGACTAAAGGCTTCCGCGTTGGATTAAGAATCGGCGGCTGGGCGACATGGTTTGATGAACCATGTGCGCCCTTTGCCATCCCACAAATATGTCCAGGGAGTTGTGGAGCTGCTGCCGACAAGGCAGGATTAGAGGGAATTGAGACAAATGGGGAAAAAATCTTTAAAAAAAACACAAAAATAAGATATGCTTACTCCTGATTTTATGTTTGTGGTCAAATACACATTTTAACAAATTACTTCTAAACAATAGAAATCTGAGACAATCTTTTCTGCCTTTTAATATGCAGTGTGTTTCTCTAACCTCTAAAATCTGGCATCACATACAAGTCCTCCATATACACGGCCCGGCCTTTCCACGAGCTGTAGGAGTAGAAGTAGAGCGCGTAGCCCACCTTGATATGACCTGCAAACAAACACATTTAGCATGTTGAGGTTAACACTCTGATATAATATTCACTGAAGCTACACTTTACATCCACTATGTAATGTTCCATTACTTTGTCCAGGCAGCCAGAATTTTACGTAGATATTTTTTATTTATTGTATATACATTATGTTTTAAATGAACCCAGGAACAATACAGGGACAATATAACCAATTTCTAAAAATACACAATATTATTTTGTCTGTAATATGCATTTGTTGATAGTTATATTTTGATAATTCTACTGTCTATATTTTGTATTATTGGAGTTGATATTTTTAACGCTGGATCCTACAAGTATATGCTACTTCCTGACGTTTTATAGTCCTAAAATAAAATGTTTGTATTTTGTGTAGTTTTCAACAAAGTTACAGGGTGCAGGTTTAAAACTCCCTCAAATATTATGTGTTTATGGCCATAAGAAACTGTCCTGACGTCCTCTGTGGAGTGCTGCTATGTGCCCATCACACACAAAATCTCACTGGGAGAAACACTGAGCAGAGATGTGAACTGGTCAAGAGCTGGTCAAAAGCATACTGTTGTCATTTAGGAGGTCTCATAAAAAAAGATGCCTGGTCACTTAGTGAGTGAAATCTCATCAGAAGGTGCTAAGGACATAACGTGAGGGCTGCAGCACCCTCAGCCTGTCTTCTTCCTGTGGCAAACAGCAGACAACATCAACGTGTACGAGGTCGGTCTTTGTTATTATTATTACTGTGGTCGATACATTATATTGAGGGGGGAGGGTATTGCAACTTATTCTAAATAGAGTGGGAGGGTGGCGTGGAGTTTTTTCTTTATTTTTGGGAAGGCAGTGCATATTGTTTAACTGATATGAAACAGTTCCCTCAGTCCAGGAGTACGATTAAATATTGAACCACCCCTTAGGTAACGGCAAGAGCACTAATCAAGCAATGGTGCCAGACTTGTCAGGATGCTATAGAGTATAGACTGTTAATGCTATGAATTTACGAAACATGGCTTCTAAAAATCCTAACTACCATAGTTGTCCATTTAATTTCAGTTTTATTAATTATTTCGATTAAATGATGTATGATTACATTTTAAAATGTACATTTAAATTAACTTAATGGCCAGTTCTTTTCTGAATTGACAGATATTAAATAGAATTAAACCTGTTGTTGAAAATCTTTCCACCAAACAATTAGAAGTCCGGAGTTTTGTGGAATTGAGCAAGACTATATTAAACAATGCAACAAAGCCCAGTTTTTCTGCAGGCGAACTGCCTTATTAACCTCAAACACAAGTCTAAATACTGTTGCATATTTAACATGTAGGGTACACCTCATTCCATTTATTATTCCCATAGTTATGTGTATATATTTTACACCCCTCTCATTTGATTCATTATGTTAATTCAGGGCAGAATCTTTCATCCCCTCCTACCAATGCTTTTTCTATCTCTTAAGTATTTTGGTGGTGGCGCTATACATCTGTCTCCACCCCTTGGAAGATTTATGCTGGTCTTCATTTAGGTTAAATTGACGATGCATCCAACTTAGGAGTCCTTCAGTTTGCCCTTATAAGGTTATGTATTAGACAGCCCTAAGGCTGTAGTTTCTTAAATTCCTTGACCAGGAGAAATCAAGAAATGACCAGTTCCGGCCCATTGTTCTACTCTCTGGTAACACTGCATATAGCTTTCCCATCACTCCTAAGTTATGAACAACTTTATACATATTGCTTATAGACTGCTTCACATTTGCACAACTCCAAACGTTTCATACATTTAAAAACTGCTATTTGTAAAAAATACCACACATTTTATAAGAATCTACTGCCCATTAACAAACCCAGCCCTAGATATAGAGTATCACCATACACGAAGTGTCTCTGGTAACTTTTTGTCTTACCCTCAATGGTCCTGTGTTCTTCAGGTACTTCTGCCACGATACCATGAAAGAATGGATTTTTTATAAATCCATCCTGCTCCAAATCTAGAGTTTAGTGTTTGCAAAGATATGGCACAAGTAGAGTAAAACTGTAAATGGTTCAGACTTTGAGCTGAGTAAATAACAACATTGATTTTTTAAATGCTGTATTCTAGTAGTTCACCTTTTTGTGTAACTTTGACTTGATCCAATACTTTTTCATATTCAGCCAGTTCCTAAGGACATGAAACACACGTTAGACACAAATGTACATTGCATAACTTTTTTCTCCAGCTTTCCTCCTTCCCAATTTGTCTTGTCCATTTATTTATTTTCAAGCCTCTTCACGTCGGCAACATCTCAGCAGGTGTGTGATGGTCGAAGCTCGATCACATGCTTCCTCGAAGCCCGTGTCGCCAAGCTGTCCAATTCTTATCACACAGCTACTTTTAACACAGAAGCCTTAGGTCAGTACAAATATGTGAGGTTTACGTATTTTGCAACTATACAGCCATTACTGAATTCACACATGACCAAACTGCACACAAGGATTTGGCCAAGAGCAACGCGTTGAGATAATTGTGTCCGACTACATAGGTACCTACCCTGAGCAGCGCTGTGCTAATTTGTGCCACACCTAGCAGAGACCCTGGCACTGGCATAATATTGTGAAGAGGACAATGTACCCACAATGAAATCGGGAAGAGGACAATGTACCCACAATGAAATCGGGAAGAGGACAACGTACCCACAAAGAAATTGGGAGGGGATTATGCATACAGATTTTGTCGGCCGCACATCCATGCTCGATTGGATTGAGATCTGGTGACTGACTGTGTAACAATAAAATATCCCGCCACATTACACTTCCACCACCAGCCCGACCCATTGATACAAGGCAGGATGGAGCAACGCTTTATTGTTGATTATACCAAAATCTGACCCTACCATCTGAATGTTGCAGCAGAAATCAAGATTCATCAAACCAGGCAAAAAAAAAATCCGATCTTCAATTGTCCAATTACAATGGGCAAATTGTAGCCTCTGTGTTATAAACTGACAGGAGTGGCACCTAGTGTGGTCTTTTATCTGCTTCAAGTTTCAGCATGCTGTGCATTCAGAGATGCTTTTCTGCATACCTTGGTTTTATTAAGGGGTTATTTGAGTTCCTGTTGCCTGTTTATCAGCTCAAACCAGTCTGTCCAGTCTTCTCTGATGTTTGCCATCCCAGTCAGATCACCACTTTATGAAATACTCAAACCACCCTGCCTGGCACCAACAAACGTGCCACATTCAAAGTCACTTAAATCACCTTTCTTAAACTCTGATGCTTGGTTTGAACTTCAGCAGACCATGTCTACAACCCATCAATGCATTGACTTGCTTCCACGTAATTGACTGTTTAGATATTTGCGTTAAAGGGCAGTTGAACAGGTGTACCTAATGAAGTGTCCGGTGAGTTTATATTGGTTTCTTTTTAAGAGAGATAATATAATAAGGTTATTATAATTGATAATAAATATACATTAACAAAAGTTAATATTGTGTTATTAGATTTCAGGTTGGTGCCCAATTTCTTTTCAAGTGGCCTCCAAGTATTATGCCTAAGAATCTGGATACATGTGGGCAATGTTTCAATCCATTTGGGCATATTTGTGATTAAGCAACGATCGAAATCTTTTTTTAAAAACGTGAACCAGGTTTGATCAAACATTGTATTATGATTAATGTAGGAATATGACTGTATAAGGTTTATTTCGCCAGACTTGGAATGGAGGACAACAGTACCTTCAAACACGTTATTTAAAATTAACTTAGCCTATCTAAACAAGTTTAAAACCAGCACATGCTACTGGCCCGCCATATACACGCATGCGCATTTCTAGCAGCTTACCATACCAAAATCATCCTTGCGATGTCTTTGCAGTCCTCCAGTGTCGCCGTACGGATAGAGAAATCCATATTGTGAAAAATTACAACGACGTAGAAAATTACAAGTTAACAGTACACTAAATGTGATTCGAGGTGCAGTATTCGTGAAAGAGCAGGAATCAAACCACACACGCGTTTTCCACAGACTAACTGGGACGGCCAGATCAAGACACCGTGATGAGGAGTTCGACTCTTGCTGACTCAGATCTTTTCGAGTCGTTCAGTAAAAAGAATGAATCGAGTCATTTCGTTCATTTGAGTCAGTAAATGCCAGAGGATGTCAGACACTCCTACCGCCAAACGATAAATTGCTCGCCGTTTAATTGCACGACTTATTATTATTCAATAATCAATACATTTAAGTGTTGTTTGAGTAGGTGTCCTCAATGGGCAATTATCAGACAATAAATAATTATCGAATTGTATTTATAGAAGCAATATGCATCTCATTATCATAAATGATGATGGTATGATTTCCAGGAGGTGGAGCGAAATTACATAGCCTAATGTAAATTTGCTGTAATGAATTAAAAGTTTATCTGAATAACTGTTATGTTCCTAACCATATGCTATTTTAAGAGCACAGTGCACATTTGTTGACTTGTTGCTTTGCCAACGTTATGAATTGTGTTGTTTAAAAGGAGTAAGTGTTGATTGAGTATTAAATCTTACACAGGCGTAGTCGTAGACGTTTCCTATCGTAGATATGAATGCTCTGGCCGCCTTTCTGTTTGTCTTGTATCGGGGGATATTTTCACAATCTTTGTTAAAGCCATTCATAACCTAATAGCGCCCTCTGTGTGGTGGTTGGAAACATGGGAACTTGCAGCAAGGTAGCATCTTGAAAACCCATTTACCGTAGTTTCAACTGCCAAGTCAACAAGCGGGAACACTGTGGCGGTAGCCTACCTTATGGAAATAGGAAATTACATAGCCTAAAGTGTGTGAGTTGGATTGACGTATACTTTTCACTCTGTACGTTTTTTTGTGTACAGTACACACACAACCTGCAAATATTCGTCTGGGGAAAATGTGATTTCTGTCTTAGGGTTAAGGTTTAGGGGAAATAACTAGCCTATTTAAAAAAATCTGCTACTTTAAATTACCACTGCAATCCCTAACTCTACATTAACTTAAATAGCACATACCTCACAGAGTGACCTGATACTTATATAATCAATGTTTAGCCCAGTTACTATTGTTCAAGTTATATTTATTTGTAGTTCTATATTAAATTTGATCTTATACACTTAAAAATAAAAACTAAATAAAAAAACATTTACTCATAGACTATACATACATTTTTTGTTAAATAATTATTTAAAATACTGATAGATATCTGTTGGCAACAAAGTATAAAATATATAAATTACATTTTGCTATGCTATTCATTTTCCGTATAGTCATTCTCACAAAGTGTGGTCAATCTAGCTTGAAGTATAAATACTGTAAATTAACACTAGCTATTTTGTGACAGACTTATGTGTAATTTCCTGTTCAGTACGTTATAAAATAAATCCCTTGATCGCAATTCTACAGCCTACTAAACATATCATAAACTGGTTAACTATTCTCATATAACAGTAACAAGTAGCTACAGTGACTGGTCTAAAAATAGACAATGAACGAGCCCGCCCTGGTCGGCTAAATTTAGATTTGGTGAAAGGGGGGTTTTCAGTGTCCATGGTAATGTGAAGTGTGAAGGGTGGGGAGGAAACGGTCAGGAGGGGCGCGCAGGTTTCGAATGCCTCAATACAAGATTCTCTAATCGAAAAATGTATTTTTGTGTCTTAACATACTACGTTTAATAGCAATAAAGGTGTTTTGGCAAATGTTCTAGACACTTCCTAAAGCATTAAAACAGATGACAACGATATGTGGACTCTACCAGGTAGGTTAGTGCCAGGTATGTACAGTCAACCTAGCCTTGGAACAGCGCTTTCTTTCTTTTGAAGAAAAAGCAGTAGTCACTCTTTTCATCATCATCAGCCTCTATGAAACAGCCCTGCTGACCGATGACGCGAGAGATCTCCTTGGAGGTTTTTATAGACGTAGCCTACTTTAGAGAACGCAAGCATTTAGAAATGGACCTACATGTGGAAACTTTATAAAATAATAATATAATACGTGTGTGAACATTACGTCAGAGAATGGGATGAGTTGCACATGTGTCATATCAGGAATATGAGGATTGCAGAAAAATGTGAATACCAGAAAAGTATTCATAAGGCAAGGGTAATATAAATAACAGTATCCTGCATTTGAATAAATTCCATGATTTCACAAAAATAAATAATACATTAATATTGTTATTAATGTGTAGTATATACAATTTGAAATTCCCTAAAGTGGTAATTTTTTAAACAAAATGTCAGCAATGAGAATGTGTCTTTTTCAAATCTCAAAGTTGTTAAGGTGAATCATGAGCTTTGGTTTCCCTGAGCAAAGCACTTAACCCTATCTGATCCTGTAAGTCTCTTTAGATAAAAGTACAAACTGTTAAATATCTATTATAAAAGGGGTTTGGTGATATCTGCAATTTGATTGGCTAAAATTGCATTCCAAGCCTATGAAAAATACCTGATATCATAGAATGATCACTACTGAAATATTACTGTGTCCTTCAGTTATAAAGAAAAAAAGATTGTTGATCAAAACAAAAAAATGTTTATAAATGAAAGTCATGGAAATTGTCAGGGGTGCCTAAACTTTTACATAGGACTGTATTAATGGCAGCACCTGCATACATGAAAGTCTGCCCATATTCATAATGTTTTGTTCCCAGACAAGACTGCACATAGTGGCTTTTGATTATCTATTTAAATGTCTCCAGAAAAGGAATTTAAAGAAATGGACTTGCAATGCAAAACTGCACAGATGTTTGCTTGACAGACATGGGTCGACATATACAGAATAAGTACAGTATGAACTTATGCATCAGTTTCAACCCCCAGTTGTTCTTTTTACATGTGTTACAGGTGACTGATTACAGTGATTTTCTGATACTTCAATAAATCCATCTTGCCTTCCACACTCTGCAGGTTTCATGTGCTTGAGGATGCAAAGCAGCCCCAAAGCATCTCCGAGCCACCACCATGCTTGACTGTGGGCAGGGTCCCACATTTAACGGTGCATGTCAGAACACAAACCAAGCAATAAAGTCCAAGGAATTGTCTGTAGACCTCTGAGACAGGATTGTATCGAGGCACAGATCTGGGGAAGGATACATAAAAATGTCTCCAGCATTGAAGGTCCCAATGAGCACCATGGCCTCCATCATCCGTAAAAAGTTTGGAACCACCAGGACTCTTCCTAGAGCTGGCTACCCAGCCATACTGAGCGATCGGGGGAGAAAGGCCTTCGTCAGGGAGGTGACCAAGAACCCGATGGTCACTCTGCCAGTGCTCCAGCGTTTCTCTGTGGAGAGAGAAGAACCTTCCAGAAGAAGAACCATCTCTTCAGCACTCAGGTCTGTATGGTAAAGTAGCCAGACCAGGCAACGCTCATCACCTGGCCAATACCATCCATACAGTGAAGCATGGTTGTGGCAGTCTAATGATGTGGGCAGGAGCTGGGAGACTAGTCAGGATCGAGGGAAAGATGAATGTATCAATGTACAGAGACATCCTTGCTTAAAACCTGCTCCAGAGTGCTCTGGACCTCAGACTGGGGTGAAGGTTCATCTTCCAACATGACAACAACCCTAAGCACACAGCCAAGATAACAAAGGAGTGGCTACAGGTCAACTCTGTGAATGTCCTTGAGTGGCCCAGCCAGAGCCCAGACTTGAACCCAATTGAACATCTCTGGAGAGATCTGAAAATGGCTGTGCATCAACGTGCCCCATCAAAACTGATGGAGCTTGAGAGGTCCTGCAAAGTCAAATGGCAGAAACTGCCCAAAAATAGGCCAATCTTGTAGCATCAAACTCATAAAGACTTGAGGCTGTAATTGATGCCAAAGCTGCTTCCACAAAGTATTTAGCAGAGGCTGTGAATAATGATGTACATGTGCTTTTTTATTTTTTTATTTTTAATAAATTTCAAACACATTTCTTTCACATTGTGGGGTATTGTTTGTAGAAGTTTGAGGGAAATAATGATTTAATCAATTTCGCAATAAGGGTGTAACATAACAAAATGTGGAAAAAGTGAAGTGCTGTGAATACTTTCTGGATGCACTGTAATGCAGGTCTCATAATATACAGTAGGTGCTTTTGTAGGCTGGCAATGGAAGCTACATCCTTTTCCTATTTAGTCTAACTGGTGATTGGTCAGAGAGCTTAAGTATTTCCGTGGAAGTGGAAGTTCCCTCAGCACCAATACCAAAAACCTCATGAAATAATTGGTCGAAGGTCAAAGAAAGTCAACATTAAATGCTGATAAATACAACATAAGTTTGAACCCTGGTGCTAGTTTTCTTGGTTAATGAATACATAACAAAACATTGAATAAACAGCCTTATTGAACACAATCCTCAGTTTACTTAAAATTATGACATTGTCTTTCTGGTTAAACCGACGTTGAAAAGACATTCAAATTATTTTTATTTTATGATTCAAGATTAGGAATAACAAAATGTATTTTTCCTGATCATGTGACCTTACCAGTATAAACTATGTTTAGACAGCTTGTTGTTCAAGTTTACAGATATAATTGGTAAAAAGTTTACCCACGTTTTAATATATTTTTTACATGACAAAAACATAGGAAGCTTTCATTTTCTTATCTAGCCACGCCCCACTGATGAGAGTTTACCTACCATTTGTTTAACAACAACGTGGCTATGTGGTGAGCAGAAACATTTGTCATTATAGAGTAACTGTGCTGTAAGCATATATCTTCAGAGGTAAAATAGCCTAGAGCACAAAGAACAATTCATGTTAATTGATGTGTGTGGAATAAAAGCACATTTGTGATGAGGGTGTTTTTCGTTGCGAGAGGTCTTCTTTGTGGATCTGTGTAGGCGGGTACTTTTTCGTGTAGAAATCACATCAAGGGAATCCATTGAACAGGCATTATAATTTGCTCTCTTCAAGGCAGTTAATGACCTCTCTTTCTCTCTTCACGGTGTACACATACATTAAAGGGATATTTTATCCCAAACTTATACTTTATTATTTTTTGCATAGTTAATATAGTGTAGGGTTAAACCTGTCCTTGGGCCTTATTGCGCGCCTTGCATAATGTGCCTGGAACACTTTTCACTCAAAGCTGGCCTTGGGACAGGGACTAAATGAAGAGGCCTTTTTTGACAGTTTTTAAATTGACAGAATATTAAGGCAAGGTGTGTCTACATCCAACTCCGATGCACAGGAAATGCAGGCAAGGGTGTAGTGGAAGATAGATAGTTCATGCTTAATGATTGATTGGCTAACAGACTTTCCGTGGATTGGTTGGAAGTGTCTGGGAACAAAATTAGTTTTGGTGTAAAATATCTCTTTAAGCAGGAATGTGGCCATGGTAACAGTACTGTACATCCAAGACTAATGTAAGTATAGTGTAAACAGAAGTAGCAATTTTGAAATTAAAGAGCGATATTACTAGACATATTTCATTAATTTATTGATCGTTGTAATATAGTACAGTAATTTAACTCAAACTGTTTGTCAATCTCTAATTGTATCTATTTCTCTTTCCTCTCATTTTCTCCATCTCTTTCTTGTGTTCTTTTATACTCATTCTATTTTCTCTGTTATTGGCTGCTATAAGTGCTCAGTGCTTGTGCAGTCGAATGACCAGAATAAGGCTATCATCGGCTTATGGTAAAAGCCATTGTTATTAAATATTATTAAACCAATATTATTAAACCAGAACTTTTTCAGAATAGATCAGGACAACACACATGGCAATGCAATGAAGATGTAGTTAAAAATATTAATAATATGATTTTCTGTTGTATTACAACAGTTAAAGGAATTTTCCTTAAATTTATAATCAATTGAGGAACTATAGTCTAGTCTTTTCAAACTTAACTCCCCCTCTTAAAAGCTACCAGTCATTACTCGGTCTGGTGGTCTGGGTGGAAAAATAGGAAATGAGATCATCATAGGGATTATGTAACTGTTCTGCAAGTAGAAAAGAAACAAAAATGGAGACAAAAAAAGCCTATACAATCTTTCTCAGTCACTAACTCATCCTCCACCAGTACACAGCCTTTAAAATCAGTAAACCATATTAGGAAATTAGTTGTCGTCATGTGTCAGGCCAGTGGGCTAGCCCACTAAAGCACGAGGCATCGAACCATGTTTATTTAGCCAGCCCTCACGACTCACACCTACTCAGTCTGAGAACCGTTGGCCATGTGACTCAAGAAGGTCAGCTCAGTCTTTGTATGACGCATTGGGAAAATGTGAAAGAAAATTAAACAATAACCTAGTGCTTCCTGTTTCGGTAAATCACAATTTATCTACAGACATTTCCACAAAGTGTATGTTGTAGAGAATTTGTTATTGAATAACCCTAAGTTTCCTTTAATAACTCACTATAAATTGAAGGTAGGCCTATTTCCCAGACATAGCTATTTAGCAAATCTATGTTTCTCCCCTAATGAGTAGTGGGCCTCTATTAGAGAGTTTGTGGACAATGTGGACATTTGTGGACATTTGTGGACATTTGTGGACATTTGTGGACATTTGTGGACATTTTCAAAAAGACTTTCTTTCAACCTATTAAATCGCTTGCTACCGGAGACTGGACAGCAGCAGCAATGAGATTGCATGATTTAATCACATGATTTGGACCATAAATGGACTGTCTTGGTGCATTGAACCCAAGAACTATAAAATGACATATTTATGTAAGCCCTACGGAGGCTAACTCTAACACATCGTTTTTTTTTAAGAAACCTAGAATTTAAGGTACCATATGCGATAGGCTACTCAAAGGCTTAGTCTTCATTACCTAACAACACATTTAGAAATAATTGAGTAACTAATCAAAACAAAGAAAAAACACATGAAAGTAGAATTCAACACAGCAGAAAATGAACAGCTGGTTTTGTAAACAAATGTTAAGGATATAATGGACACATCAACCACACTTTCATTGATATTTCATACATATATTATGCATTTTGTCACTACAAACTTAAAACAATTTTCAGGAATACAGTCCTCCACACTTTTAATTTGTTGTATTATTATTAATGACAGAACAGTAGGAAGCCAGGGTTAGGGAGGATAATACTATAGAAGGGGCATGAGACAGTCGGCTGAACCAGGGTTCGAATCCAAGTTCCTAAGGCGCTTGTGTGGTCCGGAATTGTGAATTTAGACCTCTAAAGCAAATTCTGACACCTATGTGATATTGTGCCTGCTATGTAGGCTCTAATGAAATGGTCACAGTTTTATTTTTCCATGCGAAAGGGAAATTTCTATATTCATGATGTTATTTAAATTAAAGTTAACTTCCATCACTTTATTTTCCTGTAGAAGCATGTTCATTTTAAAATAGTTCTGTCAGGGAATAGTTTATTTTAAAACTTGTTTTAATAGTTTGGTCATTGTGTGTTGTTGACAAGAACGCTGCCCCTATTGCCTAGGTAAAATATGTTTACAGCTAACATAGACATGAATGTGTTATTAATAAACACAAGAGGCACAAGTTTGTAAATACTAGTAGTCTGTACTTTTTGTTGGAAATGTGCGCTGGGTCAGATATTCTTCCTGATAGGCCTGGGTAAAGTGACAGACCTCACGTGGACTGGAGAATTTTCTATCCCAAAACATTGATTAACCTAACCACCCACAGAACAGAATGACTGAGTTAACATAATTTGTGTGAACAAAGACAATATTTTATTATTTATTGCGCATTTATGTGAATAATACAGACACATACAGTATAGTTATACACTGTATATTTAAAGTGTACAGTACGTATTCATGAAAAGCATACAGAAAATACAGTATATCGGAACAGGGAATCTATGTTCCAAGTCTTACAGATATATTACCTCTCACTTGCTGCAATCTCAACAAATGTTTAACCAACCAATCAAACTGCCATTCAAACAGCATTTACAGTAGGCCACAATATAAAACGGCCAATCTCATTTCAATAGATCATCCTGCGTGGGCCCGTAATATGTTCTATGAGTCCCCTTTCTCATTGTTCTCTTTAGTAAACATTCAATGGGCTCTGTCTGAAGTGTAGGCACATACTGTATGTTAGGCCTACAGCAGAAGGATACAACACACAGCGTAGTGACATCCTGAGGAAGTAGTTTTCCATAACAGTGCTTACAGTAAGCACCCATCAAAGACAACCATCTTGGTCAGGCCTAGTCCAGAGAAAGGGGTGCTTGGGTGCTTTTTGAACTTTTCTGATACATCCTTAGCAATAGACCTGGCGTGAAAAAACTGATGATAATCATTGTGAAACAATGGTTTAAATGTCCGCTTTTACCCTAATTCCTCAGAATGCAAAATAACATTTCCTTTTGGGAAGGGATTGGCGAGTGGCCTATCGTAGGACTGATGCTTTTGTTATTCTGTTTAGGAGTCGGCAAGGCGAGCCGGAAGCCTTTGTCTTCCATAAGAAAGAACTTCATCTGAAATGCAATCGCCTACACTGGAACTGGACATTGTTGTCAATGAAGTCAGTAGAAACTGATTGGAATCAGTTTCTTAAGGGGTGAAAGTGTAGGGAAGTGGTCTCACAAATAGAGTAGACTCAAAAATGAACAAACACCAAATACTGGCTAACCTGTCTGATTTGGATGGTTACCTGGTAACTCATCTTGCACTGGGGTCCGCAAATATGGCCAATCATGATTTATAGTTTGGATCAATAGAGAAAATCAGAATGTAATGTACATGCAAAAGTGAAAATGCTGGAAAACAAAACAGCAACACTGGAACAATAAATGTTTCTGCAAAATGTTCAGGTGGAAATGTTCTGATGAAGTTCCTATGACCAAAAGCTCAGCTATTGAAGAAATTAGCATCTGACTAGAAGAGAGTTGAAAGTTTTCATAATCTTTATTGTTTTATTTGCATTGAAATCCAACGTGATTGGATGGCTGAAACATGAACCATCCTACATTACACAGCATCCTAAAAAACTGATGTCAGCTTATATGAAAGGAATCCCATTCTACTGTATGCCTTAATATCAACATAGGATAACATGTCAATCAAAATAAGGTTCAGATCTGTTGTTTTGGGGTTTCCCCTCGTTGCCATATCTGTTTCAATAGGCTGGAACTGTCACTCTTATCTTGTTGTAGTAAATCCAAATACTGGTGCACGGTGTGTTATTGCACACAAATCATAGTGGCTGCGGGAATTTGCCTCCTGCAGACTTGACACACTTCCTCTTTCCGTAACTCATTTGCAGGAAAACATATGAAGAGTTTGGAACATGATGCTTATAGCCTGCTAGATTTGATTAGTTCCTTTGCCCCACAAAAATCAGAAATGGATTTACAATCAACTAAACTAGATCCATTTGCCACTGTATTACATTTTGTTTGCAAAGTTTGAAATATTTAGAGGATATTCCTGTTCCTTGTCCACTCAATAGGAAGAAATGTTAATACAAAGCTTGAAAATGTAAAGATTTGTCTGATTGTCCCCAACATTTAATTTGGGAAACACTTCTAGCTCACTATCAATATTTCATAGCTAGTACTGGTCCTTTCTGTCAGTAATTTATTGTGGGTGTTCACTACAGTCTCAACTTGATAATACAAACACACTTCCGCAGAAATACATGTGGTGGAGAAAAAAAAAGATTTATTGTTAAACTAGCTCATTCCAACTTATCTTCTGTTACAGAGAAGCAATAAGGTGCCGGTTAGTTACAGAAAGACAAACAGAAGTAATTAAGCTCTTCAAAACATCTGTGGACAGGATGGCATGATCCATTGCAACCAACTTCAACCAACTTCAACCAACTTCAACCAACGACCAGTATTTGTTACATTTTCGGAAAGCTTTGCAACACCGAAGCTTTTGTACACTAACTCCAAGGCTTTTAAAGTGAGTGCTACAAACCTTTTGGGAAACTTACTTCTGTTCAGATTGTCAGTTCTGGTTTATTTTACTGGTGGAGCTGAATGGTTGTTAGTTAGGTGTGTGTGTGTACATGTTCCAAATAGGCAAACGATGTGAGATGATACATGACGTCCTCACTGCTGCCCAATAATAGTCCCACTGTGTCCTGTAAGGTACTTCGTGGGTGTGGTGTCCAAAATTCAACAGCTACTGCTGGGCCAGACCCAGATTAAGACAGGGGCGCACTGTTCCCCTATGAGCAAACACACAAACACAAGGAACCGTTTAGAGTTTTTCTTTTGCGCTTGAAATGCCCCCAAAATAAACAGAGAAAAAAGAACAGAGAAACAACAGGTTAAGGACCCTAATTAGAAAGAGGCAATGAGTGACACGATTCTCTACTGATGAGCATACATTTTCAGATGTTATGTTTTTATTGTTTTAGTTATAAGCCTTGAAAACTGCAGTCTGCAATCTTCCTCAATGAACTGTCCTGAAAGCTACTATTTTTACCTACAGTATGTCATGTTTATTGTTGATGGTGTCTCTACGGATGTCAAAAGTAACCTACCCTGTCATTCTTCCTTGTTCTCTTTCAACTGTAATTTATTTGTGGGGGGTTACACATGTTATCAGAGTCACATTACTGAGTATTCTTAATGCATGTTGGCTTTGGGTTATACCAGCATCCTCCTATAAGTTTGCCTCTGTTCACACTTTCTCTCTGTTGCCTCATAGTCCTCTCACTTGGGCCCTCCCCCCCCCCTCTCCTCAATTTCTATTTCTCTCCCCGCTCCTCAATTTGCGTCCTTGTCCGTGGCACGCCCACGTCGTTTATAAAGCAGCTCCATGTGGTGCAACCACTCGTTCATGTCACGTCGATTAAATGTCACTCAACGCTGTCCAGATGAGAGCATGAGTGTTTAGTTCTGAAGAGTCTTTGCCTAAGTTTTGATACGCTTTCGTCAATCAGTGTAAAACGAAGTAGGGCCAGAAGGAATTTAGTTTAATGGTTTAAATGGTACGCGATCCAGTGGTGTCTCTTGCCATGGTTAAAATGAATGCTTCGTGTTCATTTTTTTGAAATTTTAACATCGAGACTTGTTTAGAAATAATAGTGACTGACGAAGATACCTTTTCACTCTTATATGGATTTAGATCTGAAAACGGTCGATCTCATTTCACCGAAGCGCCGCTCAATATCGTTTGCATGAAACTGCACCCAGGTAAGTTGCGCTATACTTCTTTGCAAATCGATATAGTTGTTCCTATGATTAGTCATATTGAAGTTATTCGATTTATAATGATGCAGATTATACATGAAATTACCTTTTTTTATCACTTCCAATAATTTTGTGTTTGGCATTTTGTACAGTTTTGGTCAATGATATAGGCACTGGACTTCTATGCTGGCCCATTTTCTAAGGCATAGTTTATCCTCCACACATCTAATGACTAGATTGCTGTTCTACTGAGAGAAAATCCATTTACATTCACAATCCTGTTTGACTTTCAGTTAAAGTCAATCCGTAAATGATGACGATACATGATGAAGTCATCCATCTAGAATAAGAGACACATTATCTGCGTGCGTGTCGCGTGTCTGCGTGCTTGTCGCGTGTCTGCGTGCGTGCCTGTCTGTCTGCGTGCGTGCCTGTCTGCGTGCGTGCCTGTCTGCGTGCGTGCCTGTCTGCCTGCGTGCCTGTCTGCCTGCGTGCCTGTCTGCCTGCGTGCCTGTCTGCCTGCGTGCCTGTCTGCGTGCGTGCCTGTCTGCCTGCGTGCCTGTCTGCCTGCGTGCCTGTCTGCCTGCGTGCCTGTCTGCCTGCGTGCCTGTCTGCCTGCGTGCCTGCGTGCCTGTCTGCCTGCGTGCCTGTCTGCCTGCGTGCCTGTCTGCCTGCATGCCTGTCTGCCTGCAAGCCTGTCTGCGTGCCTGCCTGTGTGCCTGCCTGTCTGTGTCTGCTTTGACCTATTTTTAAAAGTGAACATGCAATTACTATTATCTTATTTATAATAATTTTTCCATCAAAATGACACAGAAAATAAAACCCTGAAAAAAATCTCTGGTGTGAAAAATATGAAATGAAAATAAGGTTTGTGTGCGATTTGTGTGTCTGAATTATGTGACATTGTATTGAACCAGAACTCTGTGTAACCCTTCTATTCCTCTTTCTGTGTCCAGATCAAGATATTGAGTCCAACTGCACTCCATTCAAAGAGAAGGTGGCAAACGCAACAGGGAAAAAGACGGACAAACCTTGCACCTGTGCCCTGCCTACTCCCAACCTTAACCCTGCCTTGACCCCTGACACCGAAGGCACTGTCAAACCTACCATGGCTCTTAACACATTCCATCTCATACAGACTCTCAAAAACTCCCCCGCGGCTTTACGCCGCCGCTTCCGTCGGGACCGCACAGAGTCCCTATCGCATGGTGACCCCCTCTTCAAAGTTCACTACCTGGGAACGGAGAAAATCTTCTCCCTGGATCGAGAACAGGCCCAGACTGCCATAGCCCGTCTTCTGGAAGGGGCAGCCAATGAGAAGAAGCTGAACAAAGACCATGCGCTGGTTGTTCGCCCGCGCTACGTTGAAGTCAAAGAGCTCAGCACGGGGCGTCAGCTCACCAAAACGTACCTACAGGACATTGCGTACTGTGCGGCTGACGCGGCCAGACCCAACGTTTTCCTGTACATCTGTAAGCAGCGCGGGCAACAGTTGCAGTGTCGGGTGTTCTGGTGTAGCCGGGCAGAACGAGCGCGGGACATGACCGCCTGTCTGGCACTCTCCTTCCAGAAAGCGCTGAGCGATTGGCAGGGGGATGGCGTCGTTGGGCTAGGGGGGAGTACCGGCACACTCGCCCCAGAAGATATTCCCACCACTCCTACCACCTCCCAAAGCTTCACGTTACCAGCCAGCTGTGGAAAAGGTGAGAACCCTTGGCTCGAAATATTCAATTTGATGAATTAGCTTGTAAACACATTACAATCGAGCCTGTCTGTCGAAGAGTGTATGTGACGTTAGAACAAACCCAGCCAGCCTGATAAACTCCCTCACTCTTGTTTGCAGCGCGCTGGAAGAAGAGGGGCTCGCTGTCTCACAGTCCCCTAAGATCCATAACCAGAAAGGGGTCTGCTTCAGACATCTGGCACTGAAGACGCCCAGATTTACGGCAAGCGACACAAGTGACGATAGTCCTAGAAACTAGCTACAGACCCGAGGAGTGAAATGGGATTGGAGGGAAAAAACACCGCACCGCCTCTGTACTCAAATGGACCAACTGAAAGAAAGGGGAGGGAGAACTCTGCTGGACCTCAAAGTGGACATTTTCATAGACAGGTCATGACTGAAATAAATGGTAGCCGACAGTCTTGGGGCTTAAAGTGACATGCTAGTTTTAGCTTTGACTCTGGAAGATGATTGGATATGGTATTTGGTTGTACTGTTCGCTGTTTGCAGCAATCAGCATTTACCTCAGTGGGCTTGTGGCATGTGTCTACTGTTAAGAAACATCAAGGTTCAAGTGTTTGTCTCCAAAGCTGCCCAGTCATTTTTTTCCCAGAGTTGCCTTGACCAGCTGAAATCTTTAATAACATTTTAAGTAGAGAAGCGTCAGGAACATGTTCCATTTAGTTAGAGAAGATCACTGAACAGCAGTCTTCTTTCAATGGAAATGCTGCCTGGATCGGTTTAAGCTTGTTACAGAAAGTCATGGCAATTATTTTTATCTCCACCATTTTATTTGAATTAGACATTTGTTTTAGTGGTTTGTAAGCTATGACTCTCAGTGTTTTTGTAATGGGTGGAGGAGCTAAAACGTGATGTCATTATTAGTCTTGGGAGAGTGGTTATTAACGTATCTGGGGGTACGTGAGTGTGGACTGTTGTGCCATAAACAATTTGAGTGAGTAGACAAGCATAGAAGAACTAGAGCAATGTTATGAAGATGAAATCCACCTGTTGACTGGCTGAGTAAGATGAATGAAATTTGCCTTTTATGTGGGGAAAATCACATGCTTTGTCCCCCTCTGATTGTTACTATTACAGTGTGTGTTAAGTAGAATGCTGTGGTCGGAACCCAGCTAATGGGATGTCAGTTAGGAATGTTCAACACTTCAGCCGTACACCTGCCTTCTGAAAGAGACATTTGAGTTTGTAATCTTCATAGGCTCCTCTTCGTCGACAGTAACCTCTGTTGTTGCTCGTTTCATAACGTACGTGTGTTTGTGTGGCCTTAAGCTCAAATACCCGTTTCTCCACACACACACACGTCCACACACTCCCTCTCTTCACACACTTCAATGCCAAGTCAGCACATTCCAGACTGTAAGATCGTCGCTGCTCGTCCAGACATTACCAAAGATCACGTCACGTTGCAGCTTAATTTCTTTACTGCATTTGAAGTGACATGGCAGAATGTGCTTCACTGCGTTGTAATGATAAACCACTGACGTTCTAGAGGAAGACCGTTCTCTGGTTTTGATGGCGAGTTAGGAGGAATTCTCCCTCTATTCCCTACAGACGTACTCATTACCACTTGTTTTAACGACAAATGTTTTACTGTCAAAGGTCCCTCTTTTTAAATGTTGTTCTTTGACCTGACACGTTGTCAGTGATGTCAAAGGATGTTTTTAACCATTTATTTTAAATGACTATGTATTCAGAAGTATCTCTAAACTACAAATGGCACAGTCCCATTTTGGGTTTTCAACTGCCTGCTTTGTTTTATATGTTGTACATATTTAAATGTATTCCACAGAACAATAAACTTTTATACACTTACATTGTGGTGTTCTTGGACTGAATGTGTAATGTGGTTAATATGAGAATGTAGAATCAATATCATACCTCAGTTAGCCACAAAGTCCAACAATGTAAGTGAGTGGTTTTAATAACACAGGCAACATACTTCAAGACATTTTGGGGTTCGTATTCTGGCTGAACTGTTACAACCAGTGGCCAAAAAAGTGAGAATAAAATATTGCCAAACTCCAGAAAAAGCAAGCCTGTAGTCCCAATCACATGATGTACTGTTTTCGTTTAGTCTGTCCTGGGGCAGAGCATTTGATTAACGAGGCACAACAAGCTTATTCAGATCTATTTTAATATTATTATTTGACCATTTCTTAAAAGGCTAGTTAAACTTCGACTTAAAACAACATTCCACCATGAGGCTGGTAAGGCAAAAGGTCACTAGGGGTCATGGGATAAGCTGACTTATGGGTACTTTATTCTCACATGTCATAACTTAATTTACACAGGTATTTACATGTGGGTTTATAGTATACCAGGAAACTGAGTACCATATTTTAAAATGTGCTCTTACAAATGGGTCCGACATGTTCAAAATATTGTGACGACTCTTCCCTTTTCTATTTAATTAGCACATTAGCCCGATCTCCGCTATTTATTTAATAAATAGACAATTTCCTTGTTTTTGGCTCGAAATGAACTAATAATATAACAATAGCACCTATGAATTCTCCCCATCTTCTCTATCCTACAACGTTTTTACCGTGAATACCAAATCTGCTAGTGCACTGATGATTTACGGCCCTGGTAGCAACAGTCTTCATCTGGGGAAAATGTTATTTCCCTATAGTGCAGAAACAGAGGTATAAATTAGAAACAGCACCGCCCTTCATTCTCCATCCTATACGGTGTGGGAGACCACTATGAGAAGGAATGTCCATAAAACAAGTCACTCTTCCTTCACGGGCTCTGGAATAGCAGGGCTAACTGGCTTGTCCACGCGGCATTGTTGTCTCTGGACCTCTGACAAAGTCTGGACGTGGAGGCGTCTTAGAGTCTTCACCTCTTCTAGAACTGCCAGGGAGAAACACAGGAGAAGAGAGTGATGATACCCATGTATTTCATTTGGTTGAGCAGCTTGTCAGCGCCATCTGGTGGCTGTAGACAACATTAATCAAATTGTCATGTTTGCATAATGAAAACATGCATCCCAGATCCATTAATCAAGTTGTAATGCTTGGATAATAAATCCTGAATGTAGTCCAGGTACATGGCATCTATGAAAGCTGTTTATGAAACATGACTGTGAACATCCACATTAAAGCATACTTACATCTGAGTTCTTCTGTGGCCAAATTCTATATCCTCTCTATACAATTTATTTGTTTTAAATTTACTGAGCAAAACCAAAATACAATGCACAATATCTACCCTCCTCCAATGAGCTGAACATCGTTCCCATCAAACATGACAATTTCCAAGATAAAGTCTATTTCAGGTAGATTCCCAGGGAAGGAAACACTCACCTTTGTTGTAGTGTAGCTCATCCCGGTTGCCGTAGACAACATACTTTTCCAGGAAGTTGAGCAGGGCCCCAGAGGACAGGAAGCGCTCCGGGAGGGGAAGAGATTTCAGGTAGCGCATGTCCAGGGTGAAGGGGTTGGTGGGGGATGGGATAGTGCACAGACACACCAGCTCATTCACTATATCCCACACTCTTACCTCTAAATGGTGAGCCAATCAGAAGGAAGGAGCACCACAGATAATCAGACCAGACTGTGCTAAAGTGTATTGGAAGGATTGTCATCATCGTGGGGTGTAAAAACACTAAAATGTCCAAATAAATATTCCAAACCTTTCGATCCCCAGTCCGTAATGGACTTGAGTTTCATGGGTGTGTCCTTCACCATCGAATCAGTGCCGCCAATGTTGACCAGGCGCTCGTGATTGGACCGTATCCAGGCATACGGTCGGCCATACTTGGCGTAGCCGGCCAATAGGAACAGAGTGCAATTCACTTCCTGAGGAGATGATGGAGAATCAGTGTAACATGTTAAATGATTCCCAACTGAATCTGAGTGGAAGGCCGTTAAGAGGGACAACTCACAGGCACTGTTATCTCCCTCTCACTAGGCGAAGCCGGAAGGAGATGGGCATCACTACTGCCCCTGTGCAAAAGCAGAATTCAGTTATTCCCTGTGTCAATGTGGTTGTGTGTAACTGAGTCCACATGTGTTCATTAATCGCTGCTTTCATTTGTGTTTTGAATTTACATACACTATCTAGCCAGAAGTATGTGGACACCTGGCCATCACAACCATGTGAGCTTGTTGGACTCCATTCCAAAACCATGGACTTTATTATGGAGCTGTGTCCCCCTTTGCCACTATAACAGCTGCCACTCTTCTGGGAAGGCTTTCCACAAGAATTTGGAGTGTGTCTGTGGGAACTCGTGCCGATTCAGCCAAAAGAGCATTTGTGGGGTCAGGCAGTGATGTTGGATGTGAAGGCCTGGCTCACAAATACCTTTCCAATTCATCCCAAAGGTGTTCAATGGGGTTGAAGTCAGGGCTCAGCGCAGGCCACTTGAATTCCTCCACCCCAAACTTGTCGAATCATGTCTGTATGAACCCAGCTTTGTGCAAAGGGACACAGTCATGATGGAACAGGAAAGGGCCTTCCCCAAACTGTTGTCGCAAAATTGGAAGCACCCAATTGTTCTAAAATTACTTTGTATCCTGTAACATTAAGATGACCATTAAATAGAAATAAAGGGCCTTGCCCAAACCTTGAAAAACAGCCCCAGACCATTATGCCCCCTCCACAATTAGAAGGGTTATCCACATTTTGGCCATATAGTGTATGTGTGCATGTGTGTGGGCACATTTATCCTCACTTTTGGACATGGTGCTGAGGCCTCGGGGTGTGCTGTTGCCCTGGCTGTGGCCCTTGAGTTCCCTGTCGAGGCCCCTGTTTGTCCCCTGGCAGAGGGGATCCAGGATCACTAGCCAGACTGTAGGTGCTACTTGTGCTGCTGGAGGAAGAACTGCTAATCAAGGAGGAGGCTTGGGACACAGCAAACCCAGGGGACCGCCATCCCTAGGGGAAGAGACAGAGAGGAGCAAAACATTAGGAAAACGTAGTAAAATGGGTATATGCACAACCCAAATGTCTCCCTGAACACAGACTTGTATATTTCCTGTTGGAAAATGCTTTGTAACACAACCCAGGACTGAAACGAGAGCCACATCTACAAAAATACATCTTGATTCCTGGATGTGCAGGTAGATATATGTTGTGGAATTACACTAACCGAATCCTCATTGACTATAGTCAGTAGAAGCTCCTCTCTTCCTCTTAGCCAAGGCTGAAAGTACTGGAAACCCTGTGAGACAAGAGAGTGTCTGGGTGCTAATGTATGTGTCCTGTACCTTTAAATACATTTAATGTGGATTGGATGGAAACGTAGGCATATCTCGTTCTACTAACCTGCAAGGATCCCAATAACGCCAAGTCAGTCAGGAAATGCTGCAATTTCTGTCTTTGTTCTCTTTCACGTTTCTGCTACACAAACACACACCGGTACATACACACACAAATTTTGTGCGTGTCACATAATGGAAGATGTTTATTAAATAGCTTGCCAAGGACAGGTCGCTGTGCTGGCAAAATAAAATTCCCATAATGTCTCCTAGCAACGCCTCATCAGCAGCCGCCTTGACAATAGCCTTAGATTTATATGCTTAACACCTGCATGCAAATTACGTATACAAAAGTAAAGACTGTTAGTGATATGCATTTCCGGAATTATGGGTGATTGTGTCCGACAATATCTATATCTATCCTTTCAAAAAAAAATATTGAATGTCTCGTTTTACTAAATAAAACAGATGCTTTTTAGCCAAATTACTTACACTGCCGCTGTTCATCTTGTCACTGTAAAAATATAAACCTTGAGCAAAGCTTTATTTATGTGCGCTGTCCACACAATAAAATGCACATATCCTTCCCTCTTTATTATTCATCTTGATTTGAATTGTTCTGCATATTTTCTGACAATACAGATTATATTTTCTTCAAAGGTAACGATTTGGACTAAATGGGATCTTATTTCGGAGAATCCTTGTTCTTCAATCTCATTTCTTGGGTGTTGTCTCATACGCAAGGGATCATCTCTATATTCCCCTTCAACAAAAAAACGTTGAGTAAATATGAGTTACACTAGGAACTGATTAAGGTCAACACGGTAATTCTTACTAATCCTACTTAACTGTAATGCTTTTTTACGATGGTAAATTTATGCATAGATTTAAAATGTAAAATTATAAAAGGGATGACACGGTCGTGTATCTGTTTTGATTGGTAGAGCATTTGACAGCAATCAGCACCTTGCACCAATTAGCAGGTGGACAGCTGTGACTACCAACAACAGTGAAAATAGCCCCAATCATCATAGGGAGTAGCATTTGGTTAGACAAATTGCTAAATAAAATTGAAAACGATACGGAAGTATATGGACCTTAGTCTATACAGAACATGAGCTTATATTGCAAAATTGAAGTTATTTGGCTTAGAGCCATGCTGGGGTAAGTTTTACGAATGGAAGACCGTGACATTAACTAAACTATGTTTTTTTTACACTGATCCAGTTCAGACAGCTGGGTGGATCAATCACACAGCTTCTCATACATTTTTAACTCCTGTATTTATTTCAGGATGCTGTTCCTGTTTTCTACATTCCACTGCACCGTAACTCTTGCACCAGTCGGTAAGTTTATAACACGACTCACTCACCTAATAAGGACAGCTTTTATGTCATAGTAATGTGTCGTCCCCTGGTGGTCATCTACAGTTCAAACGGTTCTAATTTCAATATATCCAACGGATACATCTACTGCAGATAACGCTTTGTATCTAGATTTGTAGGAAAGGAGATCCATAAACGTTGTCATACCCTGTCAAAAATGTGAAAAAAGTCCAAAAACGAGTTTTTGCTAAATATGATTGATTTTTTATTGGGATAGATCCAATTATATCAGGTTTTAAATATAACCCAGCACAAAGACCAAAGACACAAACTACTGTATATATTATTTAAGTCTGCACATTATCATCTTTTAATGTCCGTCATGAACATATGAAATACACTTGTGTATAAAATATACTCCATGTTGATCAGCCTGGCAGCATGATGTGAACTGGTAGCTGTTATGACAGATCTACTTAACGGTGTCATTATTTTAAGGTCATGATTTCCTTGTGTCTTTTAGGGACCTTCCAGACTCTATGTCATGAGCGGCATTTCTGGCTGGTGGTTAAGTCTGGCTTTCTCGGCCCCGTGGTCAAATTCAAATTCGAAGGTAAAGGTGTATCAATTGCAAATATGGAGTTTCAACGTCCCCTTAGAGCAGTTGTTTTCAACCCTCTCCCCAGGGCACACCAGATGTTCCAAAGTTTAGCTGTAGCCACTGAACTAGCTCACCAGATTCACTAATCAAGGGCCTGATCATTAGAAGATGAGTTGAATCAGGTGTGCTAGCTCAGTGGCTACAGCTAAACTGTGGAATGTCTGGAGTGGCCTGAGGAGAGTATTGAAAACTGCCATAGAGGCTTACACTACAATAATAATGATTTATTTATTCAACTGCCATAGGTGCATTGCCCACAATGTTACACATCAGACTTTAATAATAGATGTAAAGTGTTTTTGTGGAATTTAATTGGAATATGGAAAATTAGATCACCAGCTGCAGTGTGGCTATTCACATTCACTTCCTGTACACCTCGAATTGTTTTCAGACCACCGGGGAGGCCACTTCCTGTCCGGTCAGCAGTCCTCAGAGTGTGGCTATACCATGCTGTACAATCACCGCGGAGACCTGGTGTTCCGCGCCTCTTTCTTGGCCTGCCACGTCGACCACCAGGTTGACCCGATTGACTCGTGGTGGAATATAATCAATAATGATGGTTTCGATGGGGAAACTCACTTCATTTGCATGTGTGTCACACTACATTTTAGTCTGTCACTCTGGCTGTGTTACAGGGGGACTCTGAGCTGCGTCTGCGGGGATGGCTGCTGACCAGGCAGGTGGATGGGACGGAGGTTGCATATCCTTTCCACTTGCAGTGTTCTCTCCTTTGGCCCTGGGCAAGCCGTGAAATTGTCTGTGAGGAGAACTACATGGAGGTGACCTACAGCACTGTCATATCACAATATAATAAAACTACATGGAGGTGACCTACAACACTGACACATCACAATATAATAGAACTACATGGAGGTGACCTACAACACTGACACATCACAATATAATAGAACTACATGGAGGTGACCTACA
>JACXGM010007677.1:9598-30315 GCA_016801145.1 Umbra pygmaea | reverse complement strand
TGTCCAAACCCTTCCATGGAGGGCCTAGTGTATGCTGGTTTTTGGTCTTTCCCTTCAATTAGAGCATAATTAGGACCTAGACTGCCAGGTGAGGGGAGATGCTAACCAATTAGTGAGCTACTCCATCAGGCTTGTACAAGGTAAAAGCAAAAACCTGCATACACTAGGCCCTCCATGGAAGGGTTTGGACACCCCTGCTTTAGGAGAACCAGAAATATTTATATATTTATGTAAATGAACAATTTGCCCAGAATCCAGGGTTTTAGGCTTTCAAAACCATTGGTTTAGGCATGTTGCAGTTAAATATTATTTTGGATCATTGCAAACTTTTGTAAGATTTTCTTTTTGGGGTGATACTTATTAAATTATTTTTAATGACAGGATGAAGTATAGGCTAGAAAGGCACATAGGGGGAGACAGAGAGGAAAGGTAGAGACAGTGGCTGAGCCGGGGCTCAGACCGCCGTCGCCAGGGCACTTGTAGTCCATAACCGGTAGGTTAGCCCATTACACTGACTCTGGCATGGATTATAACTTTGGCATGAAATACTTCGTAGGCAAGCTTCATGGGATGTGAGTTTAGTGGATGTAACTTCAAAACCCACAGTGCACTGCAATCTTCTCTCTAGAAAGACTGATTAGTGGAGTACTGTATGTGGAGGAGAGGGTTGACATGGAAGTTTGAGGATTTAAACACCCTTAATTTTTTTTTTTTATGTAACCAATAACGTGCAGGGATGGGTAGGTTACTTTTTAGATGTAATCCGTTACAGTTACGGTACTAGTTACCCATCCACAGCATACCGTACATCTTCAAACACTCTTCATTAAAATCATTTTGATGTAGAAGGTGAGGTACCACAACAGTGTGATTATGCTTCCCTGGAACAGTGAGATCAAGTAGTATTGAAGCAGACATATTATAGCAGGTCAGCATAGCAGATGAGGGTCAGATGAGTGCATGTAGTGTTAGTATTATAATGGTTTTAATGATTATTTTTTGCACTTGTTATGGAGCTGAAGCTGTTTGGCATTTTATATTCAGCATATTTTCACACATTTCCATTGCTGTTTATTTACAGTAGGTTATTGTCCTTCCATGGTTTTTGGAGAGGTTAAATCATTTTCTCTTTTCAGCAAGTTGAGAATGCAGTGAGGATGGTCAATATAGGGCTCTATTGCACTAATGTATAAAGAAAATGGACTGCAGGGACCAGAAAGAATATAACACTCAGGAAGATACATCTAATGTTGTTAAGGGGATTTTATTTTAGATATAGTCTCTAGAAAGGGGGGATGTTTCCTCCATTGGATGGTAGCCTGTGGTGTTCTGGATAAGATACAGTGTTTCGGTATGATAAGCAGGGAGATCTAGCCAAAGTGAGTTAAAGTAATTAGGGTGTGAGATGACGGGTACGGCCAGGACTTCCCACAGGAAGAGAAGCTCCATCTTGTCAAGGTTAAGCTTTAACTGGTAGGTTGACATTCAGAGATGTCAGTCAGTAATGAAGAAAAGTGTGTTGCTCTCTGTGTGTCAGAAGGGGGAAAGAAGAGAAATAGTTGAGCATCATCCTTATATGAAAAATAAGAGATGATGTGAGTATATAACGCAGCTAGGTTTTTGGTGTTTTGAGAGGAAAGAGCCTAGAACGAGCCCTGTGGAACACCCGTAGTGAGAGCCAGTGGGTCAGACACAGATCCACTCCACTTCAGAGAAACCTTGATAGAGTGTGAGCTTAGAAAATGCGAAGAACCTCTGTGACACAGAGGAGGTCTGTCTTGGTTGAGTGACACTGCTTAAAGGCTAATTTTTTAGGGTCAGGAAAGTTGCTCTGATAGAGAACTGGAGAATTGGTCAGAAACACAAGATGTGAAGCGGCTGGAAAAACAACAAGTAAATAGCAAAGAGAGACAAAAAAACTGTTTTTCACAGAGCTGAAGGCTCAAGGTGATTTGCTGCACTATTGACTGGTCTTTTGATTCTTGGTAATTTTCCCCGCTTTTTCTCCCCTCCCAATTGTTCTGTCCAATTTCACACTGACCCTGCCTTGTTGGCAGCTTCGCAACTTCGTGGACAGGTGTAGGATGGTGAAGGGCGCTCACATGGTTCACCCAACCACGTCATCAATCCGACCATTCTTTTCGCACTGCTCATCCAACATGGAAGCTTTTAGTCGGATCATGTGTGGGATGATTCCACTCACCAACTATACTTCCGGGATTGAATTTTCAGGCACCCGATCTGCACAGAAGGAGTCGCTGGAGAGCAACTTGGCAAGGTATATAATCTGAATTACAGTGCATCCGGAAAGTATTCATAGCGCTTAACTTTTTCCACATTTTGTTATATTACACCCTTATTCCGAAATTGATTAAATTAACTATTTTCAAAAAAATTCTACAAACAATACCATATAATGACAATGTGAAAGAATTGTGTGTTTGTAATCTTAGAAAATTCACAGTCTCTGCTCAATACTTTGTTGAAACACCTTTGGCAGCATTTACAGCCTCAACTATTTCTGAGTATGATGCTACAAGCTTGGCACACATATTTTTGGGCAGTTTCTCCCATTCTTTTTTTAGGACCTCTCAAGCTCCATCAGGTTGGATGGGGAGGGTCGGTGCACAGCCATTTTCAGATCTCTACAGTGATGTTCAATCGGGTTAAAGTCTGGGCTCTGACTGGGCCACTCAAGGACATTCACAGAGTTGTACTCTAGCCACTCCTTTGTTACCTTGGCTGTGTGCTTAGGGTCGTTGTCCTTTTGGAAGTTGATCCTTCGCCCTAGTCTGAGTTCCAGAGCACTCTGGAGCAGGTTTTCAGCAAGGATGTTCATCTTTCCCGCAATCCTGACTAGTCTCCCAGTTCATGCTGCTGCAAAACATGCCCACAGCATGATGCTGCCACCACCACACTTCACTGTAGAGATGGTATTGGCCAGGTGATGAGCGGTGCCTGGATTCCTGCAGATATGACGCTTGCAATTCAGGCCATAGCGTTCAATCTTTGTTTCATCAGACCAGATAATTTTTTTTCTCATGGTCTGAGAGTCATTCTGGTGCCTTTTGGCATACTCCATGCAGGCTCTCATGTGCCTTTTACTGAGGAGTGGCTTCCGCCTGGTCACTCTACCATACATGCCTAATTGGTGGAGTGCAGCAGAGATGGTTGTTCTTCTGGAAGGTTCTCCTCTCTCCACAGAGAAACGCTTTGTCAGAGTGACCATCAGGTTCTTGGTCACCTCCCTGACTTCACTGATCACTCAGTTTGGCCGGGTGGCCAGCTCTTGGAAAAGTCCTAGTGGTTCCAAACTTCTTCCATTTACGGATGATGGAGGCCACAGTGCTCATTGGGACCTTCAATGCTGCAGATATTTTTCTGTACACTTCCCCAGATCTGTGCCTCGATACGATCCTGTCTCTGAGGTCTACAGACAATTCCTTGGACTTCATAGCTTGGTTTGTGCTCTGACATGCATTGATAACTGTGGGACCTTATATAGACAGGTGTGTGCCTTTCCAAATCATGTCCAATCAACATAGTTTACCACAGGTGGACTCCAATCAGGTTGTGGAAACATCTCAAAGATGATCAGTGGAAACAGGATGCACCTGAGCTCAATATTGTGTGTCATGGCAAAAGCTGTGAATACTTATGTACATGTGCTTATTTAATTTTTTATTTTTAATAAATTTGCTAAGATTTCAAACACACTTTCATATTGTCATTATGGGGATTTGTTTGTAGAATTTTGAGGGAAATAATTAATTTAATCCATTTTGGAATAAGGGTGTAACATAACAAAATGTGGAAAAAGTGAAGCGCTGTGAATACTTTCCAGATGCACTGTATCTAACCCAAATCCTGGGCAGTGCTATGCCAATTTGCACTGCCTTGTGCTAGAGGTTCGTGGTAAAGTTCGAGAAGCCATATGAACCACTGACTATCATGACATAGCTTGTCCTGCAAGACAGCGACTTAGCCCACTATGCCACACAGACTCCAGGTGGTCTTTATTTCTGCATAATACAGGAGATTTTAATATTTTTTTAGTTTCTTTATTATTTCAAGCATGCAGGGGAGACAGAAAGGCAGGGCATGCCTGTCACCGGGCTGCATGTTGGTACTCATTGTGGTACTGAATTGTTAGCCCACACAGCTACATAAAACTCTGAATATTTAAAGTATAAAATGGTTATACAGTAGGCAAGTTCATATCATTTCTGAAAAGCCTGTGAATCTCATGAAGCGATAAATTACTGTGTGAATTACTGAAATTTAAGCATGACTTCTACTACTGAATCTCACTGTATTAAGAAAGTTATGTTGAATTAGCATGATTTGCTGTATTGAGTTTGTTTGGCCTATCACAATTGATGTTCACTTTGTCCTAATTTTAACCAATAAGGTTGTGTTTCCATAGGAACTTTTTTCCTGTCAATTTATCTGTTGATCAATCAGTTTACTCTCTATAGATCTAACTGATTGCTTAAAAGACCAATTTGGGACAAAATATTAGCCTTTTTAAAACATTGCCAATCATAGCTGCATATCTAATAATTTAACCATTCCCCTAACAACATTTTCAAGTCAATACTGTCAAAATATGAGCTCTTCATCCAAGGACCAATCATGTAACAGCTGGAGAGTGTTCGAGAGAATGCAGGAGACAGACGCAGGCAACTCACATTCCTTGTGGATTATAGGCTGGAAGTGTTCTTAAAAAGAACTAATAAACAAAAACCAGTGGGCTCTAGTGCTAAATGGGGGACAGTTATGGCCAAAACAAATAATCTATGGAGTACAAGGCAATACACACTTACTTGGCATTTATCACAGCACAACACAAATGAGATTTGACATTGTTTACATAGATTTAACGTTCACAGGATAATATTACAGCACATTAATGTAGCACTTCACAAGACATTGTACTCTGCATACACATAGGTTCAAATCTCCTCGGGTTGTACATTACCAGAATTATTCATGAACACAGGGATTAAGACCATTACAGGAAACAATAACCAACAAGGGCTAATGACAAACACAGGGCATATATCCACAGAGGAATGAATTGACTGTTACCAGCTGAAGATAGTGAAGAGACAAACCAGACATCTGATCATAGTCTAGGTTGAACTGCACACGGAACATTCAGTCAATCAGTCAATTATTGTCCTGATTCGCACCTGCCACAGCCTGAATTGGAGCAGCAGGCACATGGGCAGGAGGCGGAGCAGCAGGCACCTGGGCAGGGGGCGGAGCAGCAGGCACCTGGTCAGGTGGCGTAGTCCTCTTTGCAGCAGTTGGGGAGCACACAGCAGCAGGGGGCGGAGCCTCTTCCAAGGCTACTGAGGTGATGACAGCAGGAGGGGGCGGAGCCTCTAATCTCACTGCTGGAGGGATAAAAATAGCAATGGGTGGGCCCACTTCTAGGGCTGCTGGAAAGACAGCAGCAGGGGGCGGAGCCTCTTCAATCGCTGCTGGAGGGATAGACCTCAACAGTCCCGCCCACAGCCGATAAAATTTCTCCATTGACAATTGGAGTATAAGCCATACAATTGTAACCGTCGATGGTATACTGAAAACCAGCTACGACATGACTAAGCGATTGTCTTCTACGGCTGCTGGAGGGAAACAGCAGCAGGGGGTGGAGCCTTTTCCAGGGCTGCTGGGGAGATGACAGGAGCAGGAGGCAGAGCCTCGTCTCTGGCTGCTGGAAGGGAAACATCAGCAGGGGGGGCAGCCTCTTCCCAGGCTGCTGGAGGGGAAACAGACAACTCGCCAGGCTGTAGAGGAGGTAGCATCAGCTCAATGTGTGACGTGGTGGGTGGTGGGATGTAACTATATACCCACCATGGATAGAGGTTGGCACCCACGGTGCCATGCTGTCTAGCAGTAGTGTAGTAAGGGGAGGAGTGGCAGCCCATGCTGGTGTTTCAGGGCTGGTGTTTCTGTGCTACCCCAAAACAATTCCTTGGGGGAACCAAGGGTGTAGCGCCTCTGCTGGTCCCCCAGCTCCAGTGGTGTTGGTGCATTGAGCCGACCAGGAACAGATGGCTCCTTGATAGGGAGCCCAATAAAGTCCTCCTGGGGTACCTCCCAGCCATGGTCTTCCTCATCTGTAGAATGTAGAATCCATCACTTAATTCATTCATTATTATAGTTAAATTATATTAGGAATTATGCATGATATATTTTTTTATAAAAATTTCTGCAAAAAATGTAATGTACCCCCTGCAGTACTCCAAAGTACACGTACCCCCATTCAGGAAAAACTGGTATAAAGCAATACCAAGTGGAGAGAGTGGAATAAGCCCTTGTACATTACCAGAATTATTCATGAACACAGAGGTTATAACCATCACAGGAAACAATAAATCGACAAGACCTTTTTCTTCTTCTTCTTTGGAATGGGCTGGCAGATCGCAACCAATTTAAAGGTTCATACACTTTCTCTCCATTAACCCAGTTCCCCTGAGGAACCCAAACAGCACCCTACCCACCCTCTCTGTCCCCACACCACCACCCACAATCCCCCCAACCCCCACCTCCTCCCCACAGCCCTAACCCTTTCATACAACACTTCCTTCTCCACATCATTCTTCTCACAATACAGCAGCACATGTTCCACTGTTTTATGCACCACTCATCACACATCTCTGTATCATGCTTCCCTATCACCTGCAATGTAGCATTCAGCCCCGTATGACCCAATCTCAACCTACTCCACACTACTTCCTCTCTCCGACACCCCACACTCTCCACCCTGTCCCCTACTGCCTGGTGCGATCCATTATACTGCCTCCCCTTCTCACTAGCATCCGACTGTTGTTGCTGCCTTTCAAGACCCACTAACCATATCACAGACTTGACTTCCCATCAACCCAGCGGGAGCCTCATGTCCACCCACCTTCTCCTCCCTGCATTGCCCTCCACTTCCACATAGACCCCCACATAGACCAGGACCCAACGAAACCCATCACCATACCAATCCTCTCCAGTCCCAACAACAACACCATCACCTGACTTAATACTGCTCAGCACCACTGCAGAATCAGAACAAATCACTGTTCTGGGCTTCACCTTCTCCATCCATCTCAATCCCACTATTATAGCCACCATCTCAGCTGTGTACACGGACACCAGATCCACCGACACATTGAATTCCAGGACATACACCCCTGCCCCCACCTGTCCCTTACCCCGCTCCTTCGACCCATCTGTAGAGACCCTTAAAAATGCATAAAACCGACTGCTCACATACTTTTCCAATAAGTGGCTCATGTTTTCAACCCCTCACTCCCTCCTACACCCAATCATGCCCACAACCACCCTGGGGTTAGGATACAGCCATGGGGGAAAATCCCCCAGCGCCACTGCAGGGCCAATCTCGATAGGTCCCAGCCCATACTCTGCTACCCACGAGAGCTAATGACAAACACAGGACATACACAGAGGAATAATTTATTGTTACCGGCTGATAGTGAAGAGAACTACACACAGAACATTCAGGCAATCAGTCAATTTTTGTCCTGATTCGCACCTGCCATGACCTGAATCATGACAAATAATTGCTCTCAACATGAATAAAATTAAATAACATTTGAATACATTGCTGACCTCCTTGCCATTCCCTTACATATACTGCTACTTACAGTATATACTTTCACAAGGCCAGCACACATTTTTTCATGTTTTGGGGACTGGTGTGGTAGTTTGTAATAGTACACTTCAGGAACCTTATTGCACTCTGAATCTAGGGAGAGTGTTGGTCCTGCTGTCCATGTGAACACTTCAGTGACAAAAGCATCATGTTTAAATCCACATTTGTCCATCACAACAAACCTAAAGCGAAGGAATTCTAGAAAGCCAGAGTCCTGTGTCGTGTATTACTAATCACTGCACCTGCCACCATACTGTAGGCATCCGACATTAGCATAATCACTCCACAAGGAGAAACAGCCACCCAATACTTCATTGTTGTTGGAATAGATTCAGGATTTTTTTTGCTTTATGTAAAAGAGTTAAAGCAGTCAGTAGGACATGTGGTGAAAAATAATCTTTCCTTAAAGCTGCAATGCGGAACCATTGTCTCCCCCTTCTGGCAGTGAGAGTAATTACACAAACTCGTGGCATAGTGGAGGGTCCATGGGGCATAGTGGGCTAAGTCACTGCATTGCAGCACAGGTTACGTCATGATAGCCAGTGGTTCGAACCTGACTGGGTTCTCCGGCTTTCCCTGGACCAGCTGTGCGCCCCTAACATTGTGGAGGTGATATATTTCCTGGGCAGCCATATAACAAGCTTCTAATACACAGCCATTGAAATTCTAACCATAATATTGGCTATAACATGACACCCCTATGACACAAAAGTGCTTTACCAGTGTATTCCAGATTTTTCTCTGGAGGTCTATTGTACCCTAGCCATAGAATTTGGGTTCTCAGCTGTGGGTTTCTTTTCAACAAAAGAGTGAGTCACGTTTTGTGGTGATATCTCAACCACATGCCTTGTCGCCTTCAGCCGTTGGCAGACAATAAAATGTTTACATGATGAGATTATTTCATCATTATTTTAAATTGCCTATGATCAAGGTATGGTAGATTTGTTTATACTCTACTACAAAACTTGAATACAAGTGCACTTTCAAACTGTTCTTTTTCAATAAAAACATGTTTTTATGTGCAGGGTGAACTATAGACAGGTAAAATTGTTATGACAGGTAGCCAGCTGAAATTGACTCAAATTAAATCCATGCTGTCTACTGTAGAACTTTGCAAAATGAAAAAAGATCTACATTGTCTTTCAGCGACTAGTTCTGAAAGCATTAGAACATTTATTTCATAATATTTTAAAAAAAAATGATGGAAAAAGCATTTTAGATGTGACAATTATTTCCTTCACTATGCAGTGCATATTTTGAACATTAATTTTAATGAGGACATGACAACTTGTAATTCCACAGTGTTTGTTAATTGGCATGCATCGGCCGTCTTAACAGGCTGTGCTTTTTGTGTTACAAAGCAATGCTTACAGTAAGGGAATCATATTTTCTGCAATATTATGAAATCCAGTTTTTACAGCATTTGTAAGCTGTTCAATTGGAAAGAGAAAGTAGTTCCAATGTTGAGGATTGAATTCTACACATACTGTAGCACCATTAAAGTAATTAATTGGCATAAGTGATTTAGCAGGCAAAAGCTGCTGCACGTTCGTACATGTACTGACGCCGCTTGATTCAAATCTGGCCAACAGTCCTTTTAGCTCTAACTCTTTCCTGCACAATAAAGTATATACTGTAAATGCCTGAAAATGTATCTGTATATATACTGTACGAAATATGTATTTCATTGACAATATCTGGATGGCAACTCAAGGTTCGAAAAAACAAGTACATTTCAACGTTGTGTGTTGCTATTGTTTTAAATCAATCTTGGCTGAAGTGATTTTGATGAGAAATGATTATTTGCTCATTAATATTAATATAACTTTACATTCACTAAGAAAGATTAATAGACTCAGATTTGCTATGTTAAAAAAGCGACAATACCTAGTTAATGATCCTAATGATTAAGACTGTTGACCCTTACATGCATGCATGCGCACACGCATATATTGGTTTTTCTATTCATTAACCATCAACCTTAGCCTTAATTTAACCCTAACATTATGCTATGAATCACAATGTCTGGTCTGTCACCAGTCAGCCACACCAGGTAACCTCTCTACAAAGGTACAGTGCAGGCCAATTACACATCCACTGAAGCAGGCCCTGGTGAGCCATGTCTGAGTCATGACTACGTCAGCTATGTAGAGAAAGAAAAATATGTGCAGCAATGGAAGGTGCTGTTTCATTGAGTTAAGTTGTAGGTTTGTTAAAGCCATTTCTGGGTTACCCAGCAATAACCATGGAAAACCCAAAAACAGTTCAACAACATCTACAGTTCATCCGGAAAGTGTTTGCAGCGCTTCACTTTTTCCACATTTTGTTATGTTTAAACCCTTATTTCCAAAATGGATTAAATTAATTACTTCCCTAAAAATTCTACAAACAATACCCCATAATGAGAATTATGTTCGGTTGTACAATAAGACACTGAAGAGTCGGCAGTTTAGATTTTCCGGTAAGTAACGCTACGTTTTGTTTTAAAACTGTTTTTCGTCAGCCAACATTTTTGTTAGACACCCTCTTGTCTAAAATGGTCTCATCTCTAACTAAGATGGCTGTGCTGGTAACAGCAAACTCAATGACAGTATACAGAATGGACTGAGCCACGCCATTCAGTTCTACGGAGATCAAGTGAAGTCAATTAGAAGCACTTTTCCGTTGGTAGCCGAGCGTACATCTCGGAAAGTTGTAATTCTTCTCGCCATGTCATGAGAAATCTGAATCATTCTGAATCTTGCCTCTTGCAGAGACGGAGAGCGTGAGTAGGAAGTATTTCCTATCCATCAAAACGTTGCTGAAATATTTTGTTCCAATGCTTTTCATTGACTCTCTATGGGCTTCTTTCTTGACTGTATGCCTCCATGTCCTCCGATTGCCTACGAGCTTCTCCTAGATTGTACGGTAATTACTCTAGTGTGCGACAGAAAATTGCATGGTTATGACATAACAGTTAGCATATTTTCACAAAAACGGCTGCTATGGGGTCATAACGTGAGATACAAGGTAATGGAGCTTGTTTCTTTAGAAATAAACAATTGGCAAATACAGTCTTTAAACGCTTCAGATTTAAATTGATTCACTGTCAAAGTGACCCTAAAATGAATGGGGGTCTATGGAATGCTAACAAAGATCATGACTTGTTAGCCTCAATTCTCCCCATAGAAGCTTCAACTTCCGGGTGCAAGCCTCTTGGGCAAACTCGATGACTCAAATTAGATCTCCACAAACTAATGAGTGACGTCACACTTGTTCCATCCAGTAGTATATACAGTTAATTATCTAGATTCAGGGGATGCGTTTGTCTGACTATTTAATATTTATCTGTGGTGTTTTATTCTCCTATCGACTTGATTAAAAGATCGACACGCTTCAAAACAAACATTTTGTATTTTTAAAAATGTTTGCAGTGATGTAACCGCAGGTTTTTAGAAAACTTACTGTGGGACAAATTGGGAATTACCAAACTTGCTGAGATGCTTTTAGTGACTGTCATGGCAAGTTTGAGTTTAGTGTTTAGTGGTGTACAGTGTTTCTTTAACCTGAATATCCAAATGCTTTGCTGTACTCTGCACCAACTTCAACCATGGACTGTTTTAACTATAAGTAGGACATATTTACATGTACCCTAATAGTTGCTAATCAGAACAGTTGTATTCTCACTCAGAGCCACTAACAGGATTAATTAGGGTTTAGTATCTTGCTCATGGGGCACAACAACAGCTGTTTTATGCTTGTCAGTTTGGAGATTAGAACCAGCAATGTTAATTCACTAGCCTGATGGTCTTGATCACTAGTCTAACCGCCGGCAAGTAAATAGCTTGGGTTGTGTGAGCCTGAATGTCTCATACTGTAGATGCTGATTAGTCATCAAATACTCCTATTGGACAAGAGTATTACACTATAGATTTCACTCTTTTCAAACTGTATCCTCATTTGTTTCTTTGGGAAAGCTGAATGCCAAGCAGAGAAGTATCAGGTCTTATTTACGCTGGTGATCAAACTCCCAAACTTCCTCAAAATGGACACCAACCACAAGGTGACTGAAGCAACGGTAGAAGTCTGTCTCTCATCAGGAGAAACACCTTAACTACAAAACCCACAGTGCACCGCAATGTTCTCTTTAGACAGACTGTCTTCCTTGGTTACTGTTGGTTACCATGTTAGTATCAGCATGTGAAGTAGTGTTCATAAATCATTATGAAATTGTTTAAACTGCATCGATTTAGGCAGTAAAATCTTACTATGGTCAACTTAGTCAAGATTTTGTTTGTAGCTCATATCTATTTGAATCAAGTTGCTATGGCAACTTGCAAGTGGTGCTGCAAATTGGCAAGCAGACAGAGCAAGGAACCGAGAAGACAGCTGCTTTGTGTCTGAGTAGTTGAACAAAGAAAGCATTTTAATGTGGCATTTGGACGAACGTTTGTCATTATAATCTCAGAAAACCTCCCTACTATAGTATATTTGCAGTAACAGAATGATAGTGTTTCACCACGTTTACTCACCCAAAAATATATAATGTATATAAAAATGCATCCACATACTGTATAAACCAGAATTTCTATTAGTCAACGGAAGGCCGACCAACTTCTGTTCTGAAATGGAAAAGAAGCCCACTTTCCTCCACTGGCCTCAGTAAGACACAGAAATGTGTCCTTGACAAAATAAGCGCTGGCTAGTGTAGGGAGCCATTTTACAATCTACATACATTTTTGTTTACATGATAATATACAGTATTGACTGATGGATGGATGTGTTCAAGACATTTATGTGCATATAATTTACTGAGCATATTGGCGAGTTTGAATGTAGGTTGTTTTGAAAGCGTTTTTAAATGTGATGACCACTTAGTCAAATCATGGTGAAAGAAGTTATTAACTTAGTCTATCACCAAATTCAAGTTTTATGGGCATTTTTTATATTTTATTTCACTGATAATTCCAAATGTATATGTATTTCTTTGCCTTAAGCATTCTTTGGCATTGGGCTTCGGGACATTTCTAATGGTGGGTTATGATTGGTGTCAGATGGCTCAAGGGAAGGCACTTAACCATAGGTTTCTCCAAGGGGATGTCCCTGTACTTACTGTAAGATGGTCTGCTAAATAAAAAACAGAGATGTAAATGTTTCAGCTACACTGTAAAAAATAAATATGTAAAATAACAGAAAATATACCAGTAGTCTTTCGCCAAATACCGGTAATAGACAGAAATAAATAAAAACTCAGAAGTGACCGTTTCTATCTATTAAGAGACAATCACTGTGTTCATAACATTATCTGTTCTTGCTTCGAAGGAACTGTCTGTTAAATAATGTAAATCGTACTGGCAAAAGATTACAGCTACATCTTCTGTTTTTACGTATCATTTCTTTACAGCGTATACAATTTAAAACCATTATTTCGGCCTTGTATGTTTCAGTACTGAAGCAAAGAGAAAGAGACAGCAGCTGGTATTGCAATTTTATTTTTTGTTACAGAATATGCCCGTGGTATCTGTAAGATTAATCACAAAAGCATGTACAGGTTACTTAAAAGGTTGAGAAGGATACTTAAAAATAGGTTGTTGCTTCTCATTAGTTCAAGTCTTCAAGTTTTGCCTAAATTGCCCATCAGCACTTACACTTTCAAAAACATGCTAGGTAAATTCATGACAATGTCTTAATCATAGAAAAGAATATGCCAATTAAAACCTTCAACATGAAAAGCAACTAAACAGATACAGCATAAAGCACATAGTCCACATGTCTCCTCATGTACAGTACCTTTTAAGAGGTTATTACACAGGTATTAATTGCTGCAACTGTGTGGTGGTTCTCTAACAAGGCCTAGTATGGACCTAGAAAAACATCTAATTACAACTTGGAACTGTCACATTCTCCCTTGTGCCACAATACTGAGTCACATACACATTCAAGCATACACACATACTCATATGTTCATGTAATCACTTAAAACAAAATAGATCAAGAAATACTGTACGTTAACAAATATGGTTGAATATGCAATTAGCAGAATGTTGTGGCAAAAGCAAACCGTAACTTCGTGAAAATAAGGAAGATTTGGTATAAGAAAGACCCATCACTGATGTGTACATAAGATTACATTATATACATAATGGTGATAATTGCGATTTAAGGCTCAGGGGTTAGGTTTAGGGAAAAACTTACAATTGGGCCTAGCGTTAGAATTGGGGTTACAATTAGGTTTAGGCATTACCCATTAGGTTTACAGTTAGACATTATTCCAAGCTTAAGTTTAGGCACCAATGTTAGATTACTGAGGTTTGGTTTAGGTTATGGTTAAGGATAGGGTTAGGGTAAATGTTAGGGTTAGGTTTAAGGCTAGGAACTTGGGAACATGGATTTTTAGGTCAAGATTCAGGACCCCACAGAGATAGAAAAACAAACGTGTGTGTGTGTGTACATGTGCAGGGAGGCTGATTGATTCACCCTGACAGCATCTTGAGGTGCGTGGGCAGAAATACCAGAGAATCCTCTCTCCAATGACATCACTGCTGCTCACCTCCAAATTGCCCTCTATTAACACAGCACGGTAGAACTGCCTCCTACCTGAGACAGCATTCCCAGTGTGTATGTTTGTGTGTGTGTTTATACTTTGGGTGTGTTGCTGTCCTCCTTACCAAGATTAACAAATAAGCAGCGAGGAATGGAGTAAGGCTTCTACACTAGCTCTGCTCATCACTGTCTCTTATACATCTCTGAACAGCTGCAAATCTCGAGCCCACCTGACAGTCCAACACTAGCCCTGTAATGAATTATCTTTCAGAGCAATGTTGCAACACACAGTAGCAAAAGCTATCTAAAATATTTTACCATGTTCGCTATAACATTGCTTAGCTGGCAAAGGTAAAGGTCTGTTTTCATGAGTACACTAGAGGGTTATAATAATAATAATAATAATGAGAAATGACATAAGCTTATAGCAGTCAAGGCTTTGAGAAGATTGGCTGTTGCGGATATTGCTTTGCATCAGAGGGTCTGCCAGTTTGCCTACATAAACAGAACCTACTCGCTGTTTAGAAATCACTCCAGACATTCAATAATCTAACTGTCTACTTCCAGTCCCCTTTAATTCTCTCTACCACACAAATAAAGGAATTTGATTCAGTTTCCAGCATATGCAGGCTCCTTAAAATTAGCCCTGCCAGTTGTTTTTTTTATTAGTGGCATATGTGTGCACTGCTGACAAGCTTCCAGTTTTCATCTGCCATGAAAAGACAGACATCCTGCGCTCCTTTTCTTTGCTCAGCATTTATTACAATAAAGCACAGGGCTACTAGGTTGAGCTATTAAATCACATTTATATCTCATTTTGGCACAAGCTGTAGTAACGTTACCTATAATTAAACTGAATAAAGAGAAGATAAAGTGAAGAAACAGGACAGGGAAGAGAGCCAAGAAAAAGAAAAACCCAAAAGAAAAGAGTTTGGAAATGTTTTCCTTTGGGGTGGTCATATGCTCTGACAGCTCCAGGCAAAGCAGATGTCAATTAGGAGACGGTATCTAGGGCAGAGATAAAGTAGTCAAAACTGTCTATTATTCTGTTGCTAATTATTTTTTTCCCTAGCCATCTCTTTATTAACTTTTAAAGCTACATTTTACAGTTTCTGTGAACAATTAAAGCAGACAGCCTGATTAAATTATTGGTTAACTAACATGACCAAAACGTGCTTTTTTAGTTAGACTTTTTTTTCTGAGGGCAAATAATGTTTATTTATGTTCTTTCTGTTTAAAGTTTTAATTCATTTGACAGATCCGGTAACACAAGTGTTTTAATGCCTGAAAGAAATAATAAGACAGTACTTGTTTTTGTACAGTATGAGTGGCAGGTACAACAATGTGTGAAGAGAATCGTTGGTGCTGTTATTTGTATTGAAGTTATTGAACTTACTAGCACTTGGGACATAAATATTGTGTCAGTAATGGGAAAAGGTGTATTCAATTTCTATTTACATCTACCAATTAAATTATATTGTAATAATAATGATAATTGTATAAGGTAACAGTTTCTAAGTAACAGCTTGTGGACACTCGGTTGGTGTGTGAGTCTAGTTTTGTCACTTAGAACAAACATTTTTTGTTTTGTAATTTTGACCCCTTTCATTCTGGGGTGGGCTGGGAAGACTGCCTTTGGAGAGAAATTCTACGTTGAGCCAATTGTATAGTAAATGCCACAGTGCCTGCATGTTTGGGGTCAAATGAGAGTAAGTCCACCGGAAAACCAAAAATTTGTAATGGGCAAACAAACCTGCATTGCTGTTCTTTTAGCAGCAGGACATAATGCTAGCAACACAAACTCAGATTTTCTTTTTCAAAATAAAAGCCATATTTAAAATTTAACAATGGCCTTTATTTTGAAAAAGAAAATCCTGAGTGCTGCCAGCATATTTGGCTGCTAGAAGAACAGAAATGAAAGTTTGTTTGCCCATCACTACCAGAAATTGCTATCAGGGGACAGGGAGCAGGTGAATTTGAAGTACATTAGATAAGACTTGGAAGAAAGAGTTCCAGTAGAGTCTCAACTTAGGGGATAGAAAAAACATATGACAAAGGTGACACAGGGAGGAATGACATCTTTTACAAACGTCAACCACAGTAGGGTACATTTTCAGATAGTCTGGACTTGGAGAATGAACGCTATGAGCCACCTTAAACTATGTAGTCCTAGAGGGGCACAAGATGTAGTTGAGCTAAATAGCAGAGCACAGTGGTTCCAAAACCTCCCCTTGGGGACCACCAGACAGGCAATGTTTTTGTTTTAACCCTGAAATGGCACACCTGATTCAGTTAGTCAAAGGCTTAATGTGTAGTTGACTAATTGAATCATTTGTCATTTCAGGGTGAAAACAAAAACATGGCCTGTCTGGGGGTCCTAGAGGAGAGGGTTGGGAACCACTGGCCTAGCAAGTTCAGAAAGGAAAACCGATTGAGTGTTATTTATCCTAGGGATGATTGTATACTACTATCATCAGTGTTGTCACATGGTAATTATGCCACGTATTTAAGACGTCATTGCGCTCATCATGGGCGTAAACTCTTTTTTGATTCAGTGCTGTCAGGGTTATATATTTTGTTCTTGTTCAGGGTAATATATTTTTGTACTGTGTACCAGGCTCATTAATCAAAATTATTGTTATTCATAACTGTTGTTACAGGTTGTAAATAGAAGCAATGTATATACACAATCTTACTATGTAGTATGGTTGCCCTAAGCTACAGATCCATTTGCCAAAGAATTGAGATATAAGTATGTGTGATGTTTATTAAAGTGTTGTTAATCTGAACGTGGCATTTTCTTTCTGAACTCTGTCTATAGTCTCACCCCACCACTCCTCTGAGAACTCAACACCCAATTCCTGCTCCCAGAAATATTTTGTTTTGTTGAGGGAGTGTTTGTCAAAACACATAATACATGAATATACCTGTCACAAATGTAATGTAATTAGGAGTCACATGCAGAGAGTTCAGACTTGGAACTAAAACATTTACTGGTAAATCAAACTTCAGAATAAACTGGTTCCAAAACAAAGTGTGGCTGAAATGTGTGTAGCCACAAACACAGGAAATAAATATAGAATAAACTTCAGCAGAATATATATACCATAGAATTATACAGTACTACAGCAGGAAACATCAAAGACAAATGTAGTCTAATTTATACATATGACTAGACTCTAAACTAGTTCTCAAATAAACACATCTGACAGCAAATAATCACCCACAACACTCTCTTTTTTAGGTGGAATATATATGGCCATGCCAATAAGGCACAGCTTTATTATACTCTCTTGGTACTGATGAGAATGTGTGGGTGGAGAGGGGAGCAATGATGTCAGAAGACAGGAGACTCCGACCAACTGATCCTGTTCGCACCAGTAGAGGGAGCACCAGGCTCTTTAGTGCTTACAATACCTGAGAGATTACTGCTTTCTGTCTGGAGTTAATAGAGCATCCCAGGCCTGGGTGGGAGGTAAATTGGAAAAGCCAGAAGATTGGGAGGCAACCAAATGTCTTATCTGTTTTATCTAAGTGTTTAGAGGCCAGATTAGGGAAGCTAGAGATACCATTGTCATACAGGTCACAGAAGGACTTAATACCTTTTCCTGCCCAGAGAAAGATGTAGACATGCATGATAGTATTTCTAGGTGGCACCAAGGAGTACTTGGAGAATGCAACCAGAATGGAAGTTTCTGAAAGTTGGCTGCCCAATAGCAATAAAAAAAATTGGGAAATGCAAGCCACTGAATTTGCATCTCTGGAGTAAGGACCTACTGACTCTGGGTACCTTTCCTCCCCAAATGAATGAAATAACTGCCTGATTAATTGACTTTAAAAAAGACTTGGGCAAGAACAACAGGTTAGATTAAAAAAGGTAAAGAAATTTGGGCAAACTATTAATTTTAAAAGCATTAATCTTTCCTATAAGGGACAGAGGTAAATTAGCCCACCTCTAAAAATCTTTCTTCATCTGAATGAGAAGGGGGTAAAGTTGGCAGAGAAGAGGGCAGAAAACAAGTGAGTCACATTAATTCCAACGTACTTCAAGCCAGATTGCTTAAGCTGAGAGGGCAAGTCTATCTGCTGAAGCTGCAATGCTGCTGGAATAATTGGGATGCACTCACTCTTTTGGAGATTATGCTTGTATCTAGAAAAAAATAAAAAATAATACATTCTTAATACAAAGCATTGTCCATTTTAGAAGCTATACAATGAAAATCCTATTTTACAATTTGACTTATTTTCACATATTTGTTTATGTTTCGTTTTGTTAGAGAGAAAATTGGAGAACAATGAAAAGAAGATTAGCATGCCAGCCAGCAACATCTGATCATCAATGTTCTCTGTCATAAAAACAAAGTAAAGTTGGTTAGGAGGATCAACTAAATGCAGATATAGAATGTATATAAGTTATTGTGAAAATGTGTGAACTACCCCTTTAAAAAGCAAACAATATAGCATTGTGACAATTACAGTACCTTCCACATGAAGAGGTGATCATTGCAATAACATGATTGGCTGCAAACTAAGCAACCTTTGGCTGAGTGTAACGATCACCGTCTGATTAGTGCACTGCCATCCTGCCATTCTAATTATGAAGCCCCTATGTAAACAGCAGATAACTCATGTTAAAAGTGTAATTATGTTAAGTAGAGCAGCAGTTTAGGCAGGTAAAGGGCCTAGATGATGACTATTTTCATCAGTGCAGGTTGGAAGTGCACTTCAGGGAACATCTACAGTGAAATCAATACCTACATTCACAGTAGATGGTCCTTCTAGCCTTAGCAGATTTTTCAAGTCTGAATTGTGATATACATTTACATGAACTCACTTCACAGTTCTCTAATGTGTTTTCATCTGATGTTGTATCCAAACAATGTTTCTTAATCAAGGTAATGAAGCAGATTTTAAGGTTGTGCAAATAGGTTAAAAAATATGGTATGATATCACCATCTTGTGGTAAAATGGGTGTATTAGGCATTGGTGTTCCAGCCTCTTCCTGCGGTCCCCCAGACCTGAACAACCTTTGTTGTAGCCCTAAAAAAACGTATTAGGTCTTGTCATCAATACTTTCATTAATGTAATAAAGTAAAAACCAAGGGTTGAAAACTCATGACAACTAATAGTCAAGATGTCAGATATGCCCAATTTGAACGCTGGCCACTGTACACATTTGTCGCCAAGGCAGCGGCTAACAACATTTGACCATGAGCCGATCTGGCTTTCTTAATAACAATGCTGGTATAATAAAAATCATTTTATTGTCATCACTTTATTCATTTCAGCACAGAGACACTCATACAGGGACTTGAAAGTTCAGAAACAAGTCACAGATGGTTAGAGATGCATCTAGACCAGTGTTTTTCTAACTTTTTTTTCGGTGACCCAAATTTTCAAAATGACAAACCATCGTGACACAAATGTCATGAAAATAGGTGTTTGCAAATATTCAGTTTTCCTATCATTTGTATTTGTATGTAGGGTATTAACATAATACATTAGTTCTAATTGTCACCAAAATAATAATACAACATTCATTTTCTCAATATTGACAGTATTATCGTCACAGACCTGTGTTTTATAAAAACATGTTATAATCAACAAAATAACCAAGATGAAGTGGTTTTCCGACAAATATCAGATTACTTGTATTAATTTACATAAATTCAGATTAAAAAAATATACGATGCGGTTTTAACTAGCTATGTGAAACTAAAGTCAAATAAAAGTTTGGAAAACTGTAATAAACGGCAATAATTTTGTTACTTCTAATGACCAGCGCTTTGGGTGAACAAGTTTTCAATATACAGGTTATTTTGTCTGATGTAGGTAAGCCTTACTAGGGCCCTATAAAATCTGTTTCATTTTTTGCCAATTCAATGAGCGAGACTAATTACTTCAAGCAATTTAAAGACAAATTATTGATATTCGTCATTGTTCTCCTTTTAAATAGTAGCCTAAACTTTTTCATAAGCATTTGGATTAGTGAGTGAAACAGAGAAAAACAAACGTTGTGTTTTTGGACAATTTATAATCTATACATTTATGACAATTTCATATTTTTTGCACATTTCACTTTATCCAAATTTTACAATTTTCACTGAAGTAATGTTACACACGAACTCCCAAGAAACAGTGTTGTCTGTTTTTAGAGAATTTAGAAGGGCAGAAGAAGTGATTACAAGCACTTCGCACTAGAGAGGCGCATGCTGGGAGACACATACCACATTCAGTGGATACACAGAGTGCACTTACAAATTCAGAGCACTTTCAGAATAGGCAAAATGCGGTGGTAGTTAATAACTTTATGTGAATATATTGGAATTTTAAAATTATAATTTTTTATATTTTTATATATTTATCACTGTTGTTCAATTGCACGTTAATGTCTGGATTCCGCGATTCCCTCCGTGTTCTGGACAATGTGGAAATCATACTGCTTGACCTACCATTGTGCTCAGTAGAGCCATATATATATATATATATATATATATATATATATATATATATATATATATAT
>JACXGM010007676.1:0-30165 GCA_016801145.1 Umbra pygmaea | reverse complement strand
GTCAGTAACAACACATCCATCAATCAATCACATGGTCAGTAACAACACATCCATCAATCAATCAATCACATGGTCAGTAACAACACATCCATCAATCACAAGGTCAGTAACAACACATCCATCAATCAATCACATGGTCAGTAACAACACATCCATCAATCAATCACAAGGTCAGTAACAACACATCCATCAGTCACATGGTCAGTAACAACACATCCATCAATCACATGGTCAGTAACAACACATCCATCAATCACATGGTCAGTAACAACACATCCATCAATCACATGGTCAGTAACAACACATCCATCATCTAAAATTACATTGTGGCACCATTCATTCATATAGCCTTCCAGATGGGTTGTACCACAGTATGGTCACTAGTACCCTGTAGCTGTACATTATTCCTCAGCACCAGAACCCACCTGCATCCTGTATCTCAGCCTGCTCGCTGCGTAGCTGGACACCTCTCAGCATCTCCAGCAGCTCTGTCCTGATGTTCTCCACCACCTCTCCCATCAGGCCCACGTCAGCAATGCCTTTCCAGAAGTTCAGGGTCTCCTCTGGGGAAACACAAGACAGCAGACTTCTAGTTCAAACTAGCTGATATGATGTGTGAGTACATTTAGATGAACAAGAATTTATTTCGTCCTTGCACCCATCACGTGCACCCATCACGTGCACCCATCACAATACGTCGTTTATGCTTGACGTATACAGAAGTTTATGCTTGACGTATACAGATACATAGCCTATTTCTTTTTTCTAGATATTAACTTATTGTGAATTAGGGGCAGGATTTGATAAGCTTTAAGCTTCCCCCTGCTCCTTCTCGAGCCTATTTATTGTCTCTTTTGTGTTTTTATGTTTTGTTATGCATTTTGATGCATGATTGTGGTTATTTTTTGGTGTGGTTAATTATGTATTTATGGTTCGTGATGAATAAATTGAATTGAATTGAATCACATGAGTTTCAGAAATAATCAACCCAGGTATGGCACGATGACAAAAAAAATATTTTTAGGTCAGACTGTACAACTCTCAATGGCCCTGTAACTTAGATTTGTAAACAAAACAAGACGGTTATACACACTGTTTAATAAGCTTTATAAAACGGGTCCTGTGATTTGATTGGCTAAAATTGCATTCCAAGCCTATGACAATTCCCTGATATTCGCACTGTAGAATGTTGCCTTTTCACTGAAGTGCTATATAAAAAAGTATCACTACGCCCCCCTGGGGAACTGAACAAAATAAAAAACATGGCGGACAATTCCTCTCGCTTCAAATCTCAAAACCAACTTCCAAATCAGACCATCTAAAAAAAAACAATTTTAATATTCACTTACCACAAAAAGAATGTCACTGATGTAGACATGCTAACCAGCCACAGGTTTTAAGTAATCTAATCTTTTTTGTAATAAAGTGTTTTTTCGTGATGAAGCAATAGCTAGCTAGTGGCTTTCATGTCAATACCGTCAACACACCGGTGGCTGGCTCGTTAGCCTGTCTGACCTACCACTCACATTACACACACTGAGTTTTCCACATATCACGGGTTGGGTTGTTTGTCCATCTAACCCTAGACCCCTTTCTTCATATTTTAAAATATCAAGAAATAGCCTACAGTTGACATCTTTATTATAAAAAAAGAGGAATTACGATAGCCTACCCATTCTACCGGCGAAATTAAGATAGGCTACTTCTATGAAAACGGTTGTTTGAATAAGACTTATAAGTTACCTGATATTATTGTTCTGCCTATGTTTTATTTATATTTTTTGTAAATTGTTGAGGCATATAGCCTACAATTGTTTTCCTACACGTTGTTAGCAAATTGAATGATCTCTCTCCCTATGCCGTTGAAATCATCCTAATATTAACCGGGAGGGTCACCAGACATTCAGGGTTCAGACAATCCATTGATATATATCCCGGGCTGGAGGGATTGCATGTGTTTAATTTATATAATCATAGTATTTTATGTGTGCTATTAGATTATTTGTAATAAGAGTGCGAATTAAATTAACTGCATTTTTCTGATGATGAACGCTATATGTTCTAGTGCAACGTGACTGAAATGAATCCCTGAAGTGACCATTTTCTTTCGCTAAAAATACTAATTTAAACATTAATTTTCACAAATAAAATGTTGGCAACTGTTTTATAAGCGCATTAACACACTCCAGACTGTGCGTTGCCAGGGAATAACCGCACACCTCGGCAGTGAAAGCCACTCTGCTTTCAGCCTCGTGGATTTCTACACTGCTGAGGTGTGCGGCTATTCCCTGGCAACGCACAGTCTGTCGTGTGTTAATGCTTACGTATATCAAGATAGCTCATTAATATATCTGCTGCAACTTTTATTATTTATGTACAGGTTGTTAATATTCTTCTCATAAAGGATTATAGGCATAGGTCAATATTATTAATTGATTTCCGAATATCTTTTAACAATTTTATTTTGAACAAAGAAAATCAAACAGGGACAATTCAAGGAACTTCCAAAAACACATTTTACCCCCTCGCCTACAAAATATTTAGTTCCACAATGATAGTTCCACAATGCAACAACAAGTAATTGGCATCGGGTTTCAGGGTGAAACAACAGTGATTCATTGGAACTCACCTGAAATCTCACTGGTCTCCTTTTTCTCTGAGGTCTCTGTGACCTCTGAACCCCAGTCCACTGCTCTGCCCAGAACGTCTGACCGCTCATCTGTTGTCACTTGAAGACCATTACGTATCACCAAAGGGGCTGCATGTCCAACAGGGAAACACATGGTTAGCCGCAATATGCACGAAAGGTCTTGGTTTCTTATTGACTGATCCCAAATTCTTATGTCTCGTATATGTCCCAATGAAAATGTTTATGCTGTAACTAGACATACTTTCTAAATCACAGACTTAAAAGGAGGTAAATGCGGAAAAGTAATAAATGTTCACATTGTTTTTCCACAGTAATCTGAGATGTTTACGTCCCCTAGAGGTTCCGACATAGAGATGGCCAGAGGTCTGTACCATGATACCTTGTTTCAGCATGAGCACCACCACTTAGGTCAGTGGTCCTCAAACCCTTCCATGGAGGGCCTAGTGTATGCTGGTTTTTGGTCTTTCCCTTCAATTAGAGCATGATTAGGACCAAGACTGCCAGGTGAGAGGAGATACTAACCAATTAGTGAGCTACTCCATCAGGCTTGTACAAGGTAAAAGTGAAAACCTGCATACACTAGGCCCTCCATGGAAGGGTTTGAGGACCACTGACTTAGGTCATATTCATTTAAGGAGTCATTTTCGGTATCATGGTTGGCTTATGTCCTCCTGATGAACTTGTTGATGTTGTGATTATATGGAGGGTCATCAGGAGGGATAAGCCAATGAAGTTGACTATGGCAAAATGTTGGCAGTCATCAATGGCAGTGCCCACGCCAGAGGTTGTTTTCCCCTAGTTAAGTCCTCTAACCATCTCTATGGGATGTGTCTCGTCTGACCTTGTGAGGAGGTAGGGGCGGTGAGGCCACTGCCGTCCGGTGGGAAACGTGTGTTGCTTATAAGCAGATCGAACTTGGTACTGCGACACGTGTTGGTGCACAGGGACGTATGCTCGTAGAAGTCTAGCTGGCCAGAGTCCATCATCTTCCTGGAGGAGACCAAGGAAAATATTGAGGAAGGGGACTGGCCAAGAAGACAAACTTTCCTTAAGTTTACTTTCCCTCTGTAGACTACCTCTTTTGCATAACCAGGTGGGCCTACTCCTATATGATGTCCTAACACAGGGCTATTCAACTCTTACTACGAGGTCCGGAGCCTGTTGGTTTACAATCCTGATGAGAGTTGCAATAAAAGAAATGTAGTGGAACTGTCCTCAACATCCAGACTTGAATTTGACACATCTAAGCTCTCTAAAACGAGTGAATAAGGGGGTCGACATTGAAGTGGGATGAAACCGTGTCTTTGGTAGGAAGACTCAGTTCTCCGGAGCTTCAGATGAGCATGGTATTCTTAATGACATTCACAAACAATCCAATCATTTGGTCCTTGTGCTACTAATGTGTTACGTCTGTGTATTATGTAGAATTGGATTACAATAGAATTGAAGATTACTGGTATGTACCTATGTGATGAGCTATGACATTACTGCTTCATTTGAATAAATTGTATAATATATAGACACTACATCATTCCTCATATATCTGAAGTACTCCGGCGTAGAACAAACCCTTACATAATTGAAAACACATTCTAAGGCCAGAAAGATAAATCATGACATCATTGCATCCAGTATTCGCATCATAATTGAATTCTGAATTTAAATATTGCAAGGATCAGCTGTTTATTTCATTAGTCATTATTGCTTGTAGGCCTCAACTTTAATGTGCAAATTGTGACTTCGCAGTTGCTCCCATCTACGAGACCAAAGCAGACCAGGGCCCGTATTTATCAAGCTTCTCAAAGTGCCATTTTAGTCTTAAGTGCTGAGAATTGACAAAATTTACTCCTACTCTCAAACTTAAGTGTAACTTAACTTACACTCCCAGCTATTTAAGAACACTCGAGAGGTCTCTCAAGTGGTTAAGAGTTGCCAGTAGGGGCTTGTGACGGCGTAGACAGAGACATGCGCAAATCTTTTAGGAGAGGAAGAATGTTTTTTTAATTGTTTGACGCTGCTTAATTAATTAAAAACGGTATTATTTGGACAGAGCAGGCATCATCTTCGTCAGCGACTGAGTGAGGAAAGTTATTTCACCAGTGACATTTATGCAGCAATTCATTTTCAGATTAATTGAAGGTGGCGATTATGCTTCGTTTGCAACGCAATGCTGATGATTTGGCTCACCACAACCATCAATAAGCCGAATTGTAAATGGAAACAATTATTGCACTTACAGCTCAACACATTGTCACGCGTTTCACTGATTTCCCAACAACACCCCGCATAATCCAACAGAAGCAAACACAATTCATGCAAATAGCCGGCTTCCCAAGAGTAGTAGGCGCAATGGATGGCATTATATAAATATCATTGCTCCCAGCGTCAACGAGAATGTTTATATGAATAACAAGAGTTACCACAGCATCAACGCACAAGTTGAGTTTGATGGAGACTACAACATTTTGGATGTGGTACCCAAATGGCCTGGGTCTACCCATGACGCGCGATATTAAATGAAAGTGGCCCGAAGCAGCTGTTTGAAATGCACTTTCTGCCGCCGGAGGATACGCGCTCGTTGTTGCTCACCCCTTTCCATATGCCAATGAAATAAGCCCAAATGAACTACAACAGGTAGCCTTTTTGTAAGCTATTTATTCACAATTGTTTTATAGTTTATTTATAGAACACTGGATCCTAATATAGGCGATATATAATATATCCCTTCACAGGGCACATCGTATTACACAAAGTGTGGTGGAGAGGGACTGGCCAGTGGAAGCGCAGATTCCACATTCTCCACTCAGAAATTCAACTAGCTACAGCAAGCAGTGTTTCTTATTCTCTCCAGTTCGGTTATCTTCTGGAATCCATGGTGGCTATATGATTACATCATTAACTCTAGGCTATATATAGGCAGGTCAGTTAACAGCACACTCGTTTGAAATATTTAATTGAGAAATAGTGGAAACGCGTTGGAAACCTTTTTTGATCTTTAATTTACAATGTGTATATCATAATGGATTCTCTTAAATTCTTTATTGTCAAATATTTGTTGAATGTCAACTCCTCTTATGAATGTCACCAATGAATGTGAATTTATCTGAGAATATATTAAACAAGTACATCTATTCAGTGATTGGATCTTGCCTATGTCGTCATCCAAAATCCTGTTTGCGGCACAGCAAAGTGTCGTGAATCAGCTCCAAGACTGACACTTAAGATTTAGTCCTACAATTCACTAAAAGTAGGACTGATAACTAACTTTTAAGCGCTGCTTTGAGCCAAGAATTTTCTTACTCTTAAGTCAAGTCTCAGCAGTGTTCTTAAGAGTAATTCTAAGAAACTTGATAAATACGGGCCCTGGTTCTGTGCCTTGTGACAACAAATTAACATAAAGAAATGGGAGTCAAATTATAGGTATTAAATTATCATGAAGATGAATTGCACTTACAATAAACCTACCCGTCTCCCTTAGCGAAGCTAACAGATGAAAATCCTTTGTACTGACTACTTGGGTTAGCATTTGAATTTTGGACAGATTGAATCCTCACCTGAGCATGACCCCGCCCATCCGTATAGCTCTCTTCCAGTCCTTTAGCGTCGCCTTTCCAGACATGTGAACAAACTGCTTGGGACTGATCAACTGGTCTTCATACTGTAGGACCAACGTCACAAAGAGAGCGTTACTAGTAGCTATAATCCAGACTGAGACTAAACACAGTCCACACCATAGAAATCGAATGGATAGAAAGGCCATTGAATTGCTTGGGGTGGGCATTCGATTAGTACACAACAAAATGGCGATCGATGTTAGTTGTCACGGTGACAACATGTGAATCGGTCTAATGCAAAAGTAGGCCACTAGATCTTTGCAATGGAATGATACACATAAAAATGGCTGCCGCTCTGACCATTCTTCTACATTGTTTTGGATTGGAAGGGCCTTTCTATACATTCCATCTCTATGGTCCACACATATTATATACAAGCTTCAACTACAACGACTCCTTGAACACATAATGATACAATGAATATTCAGACCTTCACACATTTGACATTGATTCCAGGACAAACAAACTTCTTGACGAGCAACACAGCTTTACTCTCGCCGCACGTGATGGGATAACCTAGCTCTACTTCCTCTCCATCAATGATGGTTTCTTCTGATGGAACACAAACACACGTTCGTAAATAGACAGAATGCTTTGTTGTGTGTGTGTGCATTTTATTGCGTGTTTGTGTGTTTACTTGCCTGGCTGTCCTACATCCGCTGCATTTCCAGACTCGTCCATACTGCAAGAAAAGTAAATGAAACAAACAAATGAGAAATTTCTGACCTAAAGGCTGGGCTAGCTTGGGAAGTCATGATGTGACAGTGTTTCAACCATTCTAACTCTAGTCTGATCACCCTTTTCCCCGGCAAACCCAAGTAACCAGGTCCTTAGGCTGGTGCGCACAGTTTATATAAGCCTGGCACAAAATACATTTAAAGTTGGCCTCATATGGAGTGTCAGTATCATTCTCTATAACTGGACTAGAAGTAACAGTTCTTTTTTATTTCAAATCCTGGCTACAAATGAAGCAGTATTTCTGACATTTAAAATGACAATTCATAATACAAAAAAGCAACTAAGCAGCAAGTAGGTTACAACACTAAAAGCAAAATTAATGTACAAAGGAATCGAGATGAAGCAGTACAGAACCTGCTTTGTTCTGCCCCATTCAGCGTATTGTGCTAGCTAACACTAGGGGATCAGATGGCTCAATGGTAAAGGAGTCAGCCTTGTAGATGGAAGAAATCCATTGTATCCTTGAGCAAGGCACTTTAATTTTTGGGAAATTTTCACACTTTTCTTATCATTATGAAGGCAAGTTGAAGAATTCTTCAACCAGACCTTTCAGGCATTTGGACAGAATTATTTGACAATGACAACTGAGGTCCAAGTGAACAACGTTTTGTTGTGTGTACCTACCCTACAGTGATTGGTTGAAGCTGGAGAATGACCTGTGTCTTGCTATCTTCATCATCGCCATCCTCTTCCTCATTGGCCTTTATTACCACCAGGTCTCCCATGGAGACTGTTGTCACCTCTGCTTCTGTCATGGTACAGACTGCTCCCCAGTGTAACCTACTGAATAGCTCAGAGAATAGGAAGAACAGTATGATTACAAGGCTAGCAGAAAGGGTTTGTTTTGTGTCTACCTGATAGCCATACAGGAAGACAGACAAAATCTAGTAAAAATACCGCAGGCAATGCCCATGACCGTTTTTAAATGGTTATTCATTTGATAAACATTAATTTTTCCACAATGGCCTAATGATGGATTATTAAACCAGGGGGGCACTGGGCTTTAGGGTAAACACGGGTTGCTACTAGCTGGCTAACGGGCTTGATTTCTTCGAAGTTACTGATTTGATAGGTGGAGAAAGAGGGAAAACGTCCTGTTACTTTTAATTAGCTAGCATCATTTTTGTAAACAGATAGTGCACGTTGCAGTTCTGTAGCTAGCTCGTTACAATCCAACCAGGTGTAATTTAGCTACATTGGCAAGCTAGGTAATAGCAATGCGACATTTTATTTGCCCGAAATAGACAAGCTACGCCCAACTGCAGAGCACAGTGCAGGCTATATTGTTAGCAAGGGTGGCGTTGTGTAGTTAGCAAAACAGCTATGCTAGGCTAAGTATAATGGACTTTGTGCAGAGATTTGGAGCTCATGCATTCTGGGGCTACACCACTGAGCTACGACGTTACACTGGACTACGGAGCCACCTTGATATTTACGGCGTGGCGGCGGTTACGTGCCGCTTGTTTCTGAACGATAGCGTGCGTCCATTCGTCGTCTAGTTTTTATTTTCTCCGCTCCCCCTCAAAATGACGTTCCCTGTGCGGCAGCACGTACACCAAACAACAACGCGACGGCGTTGCCGCCATTCGGGTTGAGCCCGGGGTATTACCCCTTTAAAACGCTCAACTCTGTGCAGAGATAAACTTTACCTCGCATATAAATAAGTTAATCCTCATGAGTCGGATAAACACAGTATTACAAACCCATCTATTAGATTTTCCTTACCGTTAATACGAAGTCGAACACAACCCTACATTCTGAAAATCTGCTGGGCATGCGCACTGCGTGCAGTTGCACTTCCTGAGATAGCACGACTTGCCAGTTATGATTACTGCTGCATCCCCCAAAATAGGTCAAAATAAACGTTTAGACTATAACTTGATGTGAAAAGAAAACCAGGCATTCCAGCAATCGTCACTTTTGGCAAAGTGGTATATACTTCTATTATGTGGTAATTAATTTAATACATATCGATAGTGTAACTTGAGCCTAAGAGTCTAATCAAGCTCGTGTACTTCCATACTTAAAATGGTATCATTCTTTTCTTTTTTACATTATATTGGGGCGCAAAGATAGACGATCATTCGCAGCCCCGGTTGTTAAAAATTATGCTTCCGAAATCTCTTGATATCGATTCCGCAAGAAGAGTGGTGAATCCCCACCCTCCCTGTGCTAAACATAGCAGAAGCCCTTTTTAACATTGCATTGACTGATTATACAGGAGGTTCTGCGGACAGTGGCATTTCAGTCAGGGTGGGACATGTTCTAGTTATTTTATTTCACCAACGATGTTTAGTTTGTGATGTCCTGTTTGAATGCGTGTTAAAATGATATTTTCATTAACACATCAGTGAACATAATTTAATAATTTAAGGAAATTGATGCCTAGATCTATAACGTTTTCGACCGTGACGCATCATGGGATAGATAGACTGAGCATTGTCGATTCGGATTGGTCAATCGAGCCCTGCCCTTGCGACTCAAATTCTGTCACATTCTCTCCCATAGGTGCACGTAAAATTGGTTTACTGCCGATTCCATGTAAAATTCATATCCTATCAAATCCAAGAAGGTTACAAGTGCTCGTTACAGTACAAATATAATAACATTGGGAAACATTGCTAGGGGCCAACGTAGGATCAGTAACAAAATGTACCTTCAATACTCTCACTTTTATTAAAAAATTCACTTTGAAAAATTCAGATTATATAAATGCATCAAGTATTTCATTTTACAGGAATATTATAATAACAATTATATTTATAAACAGCCAGCTCAGTTTTATGTACATTTTGTTGTTCTCTTGTTCCTAATTTCTTGTTTTTATCGGGCTGCGAGGGAAACTTCGACTGGGGTCTGGTGGTCTTCTAGGTTTGGTACCATGGCGTACTCTTCTTCTATAGTCTTCAGGGTTGAAATGTAATCTGGGAGGGATTAAGAAGTGGAAAAAGGAGAGACCAGGGGCTCCTTTCCTGTGTGCAGTCTTTTGTGTGGCGCTCCCCCTTGCATGTCTTGCATTTGATGACTGTGCATTCTGTAGTTAGATGGAGGAAGTGCATTTCCTGCACAGTTTCGGTATGTCATAGTAGTAAATCTGTAACCGGTTCGTGCCCTAATGTGATGGTTCTGGGTCAGTGAATGAGTGCTCCAGGTGGGTTCTTTCTCAGTCGCACTGCCCACCTTCTGGCGCCTGCCTGTCCACACCCCATCCTCTTTTCGCGGTCCCACTGGACCTCTGATTTTACCTCAGCATAGTGAGCCAGTTAAGTTTGGATGTCCAGATCCCTTACTGTTTCACTACAGAAATTACTGTAACGTTTTCTTGTCTGTGTCTGTGAATGCTTCCATAGGGAATTTATCATGTTATAGTCTGTATTTTTCCCCTCTAGAATTTTGCCACAGTTTTGCTAGTGAGTCGAGTGTTTTAAAACTGATTTCGAAGGTATTACCTGTTCAATATTCCAGGGGAGAAGCCCAGGACATGGGGTCACCCCTGGTGATGAAGTCAAGGTCATCTGGATGACATTGTGTCTCGGGACCAAACTCCTGATGCTCATTCTGCTGGAGGTGGGGGGGGAGAGAAAGGGAGTATGGGAGGGTTTCAGTGAGGTGGTTCTATGGTCAATTATTGGGAAAAGGTGATGAGAAATGGTCCGAAATTTTACTTTCCTTTTGCAGGAGGGGTCTCAGGCCTCACGGGATCTCCAGCTGTCCACAGACGGTCCGGGATGGGTGGCCTGGATCTTCGTCTGGCTCTGGAACTGGTCTGGAAAAGCCTAATTTCTTTCCGATGTCCTCCTCAGTCTTTCTTTCCCAGGGATTTCCATGGACTGGGGTTTCAAGGCAGGCCGCGGTCAAGCCACTGTTGCCTGTCTTTACTTCCCTAAACCCTTAAAAGTATTTCAAAAGTTTGTTTAATTTTGTTCACGTTCTGAATCTGTCCATGCGTTGAAGGAGAAGGGTGTGGCTTGAGGTGGATATTGTGGTGACTTGCTGCTGTGTCAGGGATTTTTTTGGGTGACCTGTGCTGTTTGGACTGGAAGCTTGATGCATACTGTAGGTACAGTGTTGGGGTCTGAATCTGAAGAGCTGGAGATCCTGAAGAACCAGCAGACAAGCGATCAATGATAGCACTTCCTTATGGTCTACCCTCTCAGGTGAAGGCCTGATGTTTTGGCTTTAATCCTGCGCGTTCCCTCACTCAACGCTTGAAAACCCCATAGGGTTTTACCAGTAATGTATTGAGCTTACAGCTGTGGAGGGTGCCTTGAAAAGATTAATTTCCAGTAATATGAAACCGTTTTTGATTAGGTATCGATTAATTTCTTACAGTGGAACGTTGTGTTACTCAACAGATGCTTGGTCATTCCCTAAATTAATTTGGCCACAATAGCCTATTTTCATGATATGCATGAAATCCTAAGAACTAGGGCAAAGACCAGGATTTGGGGATTCACATACAGTAGGCCAAAGCAATAGGATCTCACTGCAGACATCAGCTTTCAGGCTTGTGGATTCTTATTTACATTTATCTAATTTAGCAGACGCTCATTTTCAGAGTGAGTTACAGCAGTAAGTGAATTTGAGATATTTTTCAACAAAATTTGGACTGGCAACAAACATACAACCCAGAGCAACTGAGCTTCTCAGGCTTGTTTATACTGCCATCTACTGGATACCTTGTCCCCTGAGGATAGCATCTCCCTGGAGAAGTGGCTGTTCCAAAACAGACACCTTCCTAGGCAGAAGACATCATTTGAAACCCAGCACAAAACATCTGTGAATTAAATAATTCCAAACACTTCCCCAGAGACATGCACTAGCCTGATAGGTGATGCATCCAGAAAGTGGAAGTGTATACAATCCTGAGAAAGGTTCGACCTGACAGATGAGTTTCAATTTTCATGTTTTTATTTGTCTTATGAACAGGATACACAAGGAATGGAGCACTCATTTAATTATTTACTTGCCAGTTCCTTCACAACCGTGTATCCAAAATATAAATAATAGAGCAAGTAAAAAGTTAGGGACATTATGAAGATGATATTGTAAATAAAGGTGCAAACATAAAGGGCAGAGTACAGTATTTCACAGCCTGATAACTCTGTTTCTGGCAGGATCAGCTAGTAAGAAGCCATAGTATAATATGAGCACCCACAAACTGGGATCTCAGATCAATGTTATGAAAGATTTGAAACCAAGAATTTGGTCAACGAAAGCACATCTAAGTTCTTCAGATTTCGGAACTTGTATAATGTGTAATGGAACTGAAAACACACCAATGTGGTTTTCCTTCTTCCAAGCCTCAATACCACCAGTAAGTTGACTGTTAGTACTGTACATTGTTTTACGGTAGACATTTAGTTTATACTGTGTTTTAACTAAGTGGTTCAGGGAATTCAGTTCTCAGTACTTGATCTCTAGTAATTGAAAGAGATGTTCAACGGTAATTGTATGGCACGATATCCATAGTGTTTATTCAGTGAGCAATACTTCAACAGTAAAACAGAACCAAAACTACATATTTGTCAATCTGTGCACATGTCGGCAAAACTGAGCCATTGGCTTAGCTGCTATCAAGAAAAATGTTGATCACTTCATAATCTATGTTGTCTTTAAAGCCAGAATCTATTGTAAATAAAAATGCTAATTAAAACTGTTGTGTTGAAAGATCGATAACCTATGCAATTAGCTTACTTACTATATAGGCCATGACATAAATGACAGTTTTGTAAAACAGAAGTTTACTTGTTTTTCTGTGTCTAATATCTAAAATGTTCTAGTTCTACTAGCAACGTGTTCAAGCTTGTCACCATCACCACCTTTTCCTGAATCAGCCAAGTCGAATGTAACAGTATACCCAATATTAATCCTTATCCGTCAGTGCACAAACAGAAATAGGTGACATGCACTGACACAGGTATATTGCAGCACGGTATCATTAATGTAAGCATGAAAAATACAGCTGTACAAAATAAACCCTGTCATAGATTACACACAAAACAACAAATATAGAAGGTTCATAATAAAAGGTAAAAAGCTTAACTATCATTCCATTTGTGGTTTAGAATAGAATATTTGCTGCTTTACAAAAATCAATCAACATAAATTCTGATTCCTTATATGAAAAGACTTCTACCTCTCCTTAACCTTTAGTATTGTCATCTCTGTGTGCATTATTCCCTCTTTGCCGTATTGGGCATTGATGAATACAGATATCAGATTGTCCTACGTATTGATTAGCTGATCAACTGTGTAATCTCATGTTTAACCCCAGTCGGTGTCAGCTGTCCATACAGCTGAAGAACAGACCAATTGTTATCAACAGGGATAACATTTATAAGTGTGAAGTAAATAATGTTGTGAAATCCAGACCACAGCATAGAGTAGTTGACAAAGTCACAATGGGCTGGCGTCAATGATGGAATCTTTTGGCGCACAGTGGAACTTCATCACTGACTACCTCACAACCTTATCAACTTACCAACAAAAGGCTACTGAGACAGAAATATTTTAAGCGAACTTTAAAAGTAGCTAGTTTGCATGAAATAACTTGGCTAAAACTACTGCAAAGTTTTATTTTGCCTAGGGTGTTGTAGTTGTCAAGGCGGCTGCCTCCAGTGCATATGCACTTGTTGAAGAAAACCTTTAACTCAAATCTCTCTTTTGCTCATCTGTCAACACTGTCTCTATCAATACAGCACAAATCTTGTATATATTATATGTATGAAAGCAAATCTATATTTACTACTGAAAATTATCCAACCAGAAAAGCATAATAGTTTCTTAATGCCTAAAGCAGTGGTCCTCAAACCCTTCCATGGAGGGCCTAGTGTATGCTGGTTTTTGGTCTTTCCCTTCAATTAGAGCATAATTAGGATGTAAACTGCCAGGTGAGTGGAGATACTAACCAATTAGTGAGTTAACCCATCAGGCTTGTACAAGGTAAAAGTGAAAACCTGCATACACTAGGCCCTCCATGGAAGGGTTTGAGGACCACTGGCCTAAAGAGTCCACCATTAAAACTAGACGCTACTCAGTATTTAAACCAGGATCATGTATTTGGAGAGTAGAGTTAAGGAACTCATATTAGACTTTGTGAAAACCCATTCGATTTTGTAAAGCAATAAAAAACATATGTTGACAAATAAATATCGCTGTCAAGAAAAAGCAAGCTGAGGCTTTGCATGTTGTTTACCGGTATGTGCAGTATTTAAAGCTTCTGTAAAGCTTAGTTAGACATTCCTTTATACAATTCAAGTCACATGACCATGATTAAGCACATATGCTTCTGGACTTTGTCCAGTAACCACTTGAACACAAAAGCAACATATAGAACATAATATCCCATGGTTCAGGTGTTGACTCTCCTGTCATCTACAACATTGGTTCCCAACCCTCTCTTCAGGGCACCCCAGACAGGCCATATTTTTGTTTTCACCCTGAAATTACACAACCGGTTCAATTAGTTAACTACACATTAAGCCTTTGACGGATTGAATCAGGTGTGCCATTTCAGGGTTAAAACAAAAACATGGCCTGTCTGGGGGGGCCCGAGGAGAGGGTTGGGAACCACTGATCTACAGTGTGTGCAGTGGCTGGTTAGGTGAGGTGCTGCTGGTGAGGAGAACAAGGTAAAGCAGTGGTCCTCAAACCCTTCCATGGAGGGCCTAGTGTATGCTGGTTTTTGGTCTCCCTTCAATTGGAGCATAATTAGGACCCAGACTGCCAGGTGAGGGGAGATCCTAACCAATTAGTGAGCTACTGCATCAGGCTTGTACAAGGTAAAAGCAAAAACCTGCATACACTACGCCCTCCATGGAAGGGTTCGAGGACCACTGAGGTAAAGTAAGCCCTGAACCATGGCTGTACTCATGGTAACTCCAGTCTGCAACTAATCTCAGTGTAACTGTTATCTCTTCTGGATTTTGCAGTACAGCAGAAGTAGTCAAAGGAAACCACATCACTTATCTTTGCCATAGACCCTAATTAAAGCAGAATTTTACTTTTTCTCTACTTAATGTTAGCTGGTTCCTTATACTGAAAGTAGTCCTTTGAGCCAACAACATTTGTAATCCATGATTCAGTTTTATTTAAACAGCCATTACAAATTGCAGCTATCTTCAGCCACCAAAATTATGGATAATTGGTTTGAGTTTACCTCTGTCCATAGACCTCTTTTGGGTTGAGGAACCATCAAACATCAAGATGAAAAAAGTGAAATTATTTTTTACATTTTTACAGAATTTCTACATTGAATCCATGTCAGCAGTCTTACATAAAATCAGCATCAGACAGTACCTCTCTGCAGATAACACTATTTTTTGGATGGTTTTTCATGCGTGAAGACCTACTGAAGTTGTTTTTGTCGGGCACTGTAATATGTAAAATACATTGATTTACTCTGAATTTAATTAGAAAACATATTAAATGGTGCAGCATTGAAAATATTTGGCTTTGGACTGTTGCGCAATAGGCAAGGTCCTTGCATTGTAATGTCTTAACATGTGGATCTGGAATTAATGCAATTACTTGAATAACCTTGGAAAATCTAAATAAAATCTTACAACAACAAAAGAAAAATAGGATTTGGCTTGTGTGCACTCACAGTAGATTTGTATTTCGCATGGTTCATCAAAAGAAACGGGTGGTGCTGGGTGCGAACTCATACGGAGTACAGTGTATTCACCCAGCATATTATTAGTGACCTTTTACTCCACACATCCAAAAGAGCTATCCATACCAGACATGATGTAGAGTCTCGGGGGGCTGCGTGCAGAGCAACAGAACACACACATACACACAATTAGCCAGACAGGAGCCAACATATGACAGCATAATGCCGTGATGCCGAACCGCAATAATGCATTGCACACAAATCCAGACCTTGACTGCTTAAGAGTCCAATAACTTATGTGGTAGCAAATGACATCCAGAAAGAAACAGGATACGAACGGAAAAGACCCAAGGTCTGATCACCCTTTTACACGTTATCTGTCTACCAACCTTACCTAACAAGGCCCAAAGCAACCCAGGTGAAGCAAAACAGACTTCTGCGTTTGTAGAGAAGCATTTCTCATATCAAATGGTGTGGTACAGGACTGTGTAATACAGGATGTTTGTTGTGTAATCCCATTAGAAAACACACACTTGTTGACCTCTGTTTGAAGTGATACAGTGGACACGGGCAGGCTAGTTAGTCCCTATCCCAAACTGACCCCCAAGATTTGTGGAAGAATTAATAAATCAGAGATTATTTGATTGGCACATGTAATATGAGCCCAGAAATATGCATAGGGTGAAATTTGGATGCATGAAAACGATGTCCAAGACAAAGGTCAGTGAATTATTTTCAATGGGAGAATGGCGACACTGCGAGAGAGAAATGTGGGATCCTCGTGTTGTAATCAGAGGTGCGCCAGCAGTGACATGAGTCATGTTCATTTGGGCATGCAGCGTGAAAAAGTTTTTAAACTTCACATCAGGAAACAAAATAAAAAAATATGAGTGTTTCTTATTGGACAATGGCAGGTAGTTTCTGTCTATTCCAGTCTTATTTTCTTTCCGTCCGGGGTGACTAATGAACACAACCATGGATGAGGTCAGGGACCAGGGGTTTACTTTCAGTCTCAGCAGTTGCAGCTTTTCTCCCTCGGCTCTACCTCAACGTCTTCTTCCCCTGGGTACAGGACCCTGGTTGTGAGTCCACTCTTTACTCCATCCCATCCATCCCTGGTGGTGATCTCCCCCATCTTCATCAGCTCGTAGATGTCTCTGCTGAGGAGCTCGAAGGCCCGGTCCACGTTGCTGTTGCATTTAGCCGACGTCTCCACGTAACGGATCCCCATCTCCGCAGCCAGATGCTCTGCCTCGTCGCGCATCACCTTCCGTTCCTTGCTCAGGTCACTCTTGTGGCCAATCAGAATGAAGACCATGTGGTGGGGCAGGATGTGCTCACTCACTTCCTTGTGCCACTCCTGTACGTGTTCGAAGGTCTTGCGATTGGTCAAGTCAAACACGAGGAGCCCGCCCACTGAGTTACGGTAGTAGGAAGTGGTGATAGACCTAGAAAATGGAAAGTAGGAGGTGTTACAATCCTGCTGTGATGTATATTAAAACATGACTTTAAACGATGCCGTCATTCATTCACCCAACTTTCCATAAAATCATGCCATGACAAAAAGCATAAATATTGGCCTGACAGCAAAACTGACTTACAAAGAAATGATTGCTAACAGTGCGTACTTGTTTATCTCACTGGAATCTCTGTAGTGTGCTTTAAATCTCCTAAGTGCAAATACTCATAATAGTATGTAAGAGAAATTCATGTTGGGCTTCAATCGGTAATGCAGATGAGACCTATACAGTTCAAATTCTCTTAAGAAGTGAAGTATGGACGCTACAGTGCAGAATTAATTGTTGTGTTTCAACTAAGCTATATACTCTTTGAATTAAACTTAATGTACCTGAGGATTGCAGACTACACTATAGCCTAGAGTACATGTATACTATAGAGCCAAATATGCCTATCTAATTCACAGGCCATTGCAACAAATTCAACCACATATGCTGATCAATCAGATTTGGCTGTTATTTACATCCACAAACAGACATCTAAACATTAGCATTGCATAATAAAGAGATTAACCCTTGAATGTACCCACAATAAAATCAAGGTTATTATTACTGAGATCTTGTTTGAATTATATGCAACTAATGAGATAGTGTTTGAAAAATGGTTATGTGAAGGAGACTCGCCTCCATTATAAAGTGCCGTGGGGTAAATAAAATGACTGACGATGAGTGACCTCGTTTCTCTGTGTATGACGAGAGACACAAAACGTTTATTATTCTCTACTGTTGTTCGCCAAAATACTATACTGACCACAATATAATGGGGGTAGGTGTTTTTATGATTAATTATAGCTAATGTATAGGCAGGCTACTGGACATAATTCAATAATTAATTGATCTTCAACATATTATTGGTTATATGTCTATACAATATGTCCATGTGTACATCACCTGAATCTTTCTTGTCCAGCCGTGTCCCAGAGTTGAAGCTTGATTTTAATCCCTGGCTCGATGTCCAGCGAACGGGCATAAAAATCCACCCCGACCGTTGGATCCGCTACATCGCTGTATATTCCATCTGTAAATCGCTTTAACAAAGATGACTTCCCTACCGTGGAGTCTCCTAGCAATATTATCCTAAACTGATATTGCCACAAAATATCCATTGCATGGCTACAAGGAGAACCTCAGTTGTTGTGGTGTTTCTGAAACAAAGCAGCGCAGCAGACGGTATGTTTATGAAACCAGTGAGTCTGCTGCCTTCTGTTCAGGGAGGAATGAGACTAAGCAAAGAGCGACAGTGCTGCAGTCATGTGATAGGCTAGCCATTATGCATGTGTGTATTGTATGGCCTATTGCTTCATAATCTCAGTAAAGACAACGTCACATATATTCGTTGACAATTCTATAGCATTTTCATTGTATTCTAATCAATAGGCCAAGGTTACGAAAATAATTTGAATGAATAAAATATAAATTATATGTAGCAAGAAGGTTAGCAAATGATAAGTTTCGCTCTTATCTACCCAACTCTTAGTTCCGCTATATCTTTTTTATTTGACATGGCATTATCTTGAGATTTGAGAAATGTGAAAATCATTGCTTAATTTCTTACTCCTGCGTATTTGTTATAAAGTATTGACACTAAAAGCAATGTTGCTATTTTTATTATACCGAACTATCCATGGTGCTGAAAAGGTTGAGGACTCACGCAGAACTTGTGTGTATACAGTATGTGGGATGCAATTCTCATTTGGTGTTTGACAACCTCCGTTCGATTGCACAGAAGGCCCACATACCTATCCTAGATATGTGTAAATAAAAATACATTTTACATTGTATCCAAAAGTGGGCACATATTGGCATAAACCGGACTGGTCTAAATACTGTGAGGACTTTATCCCACTGACCTAAAATAATTGAATAAAATCTCTAATGCCCTAAACCAAAAATCACAGACGTATTGGCATCAATCCATCTTACTTTATAAGTTCTACATTCTCCCTCTGAAACCAGTTCACTATTTTTTATTTTTTGTTTCAATAACGTTATTTCAGACTTCAAGGAAGCTTTAATTAGATTGTTCTCAAAACTGGTATACTTAATGTTAAGTATTCTGTTTGTGATCTGTATTTCTCGCATGTAAACAGCTAAAATACCTTAAGTAGATTATTATCCAGTACAATACATTGTCACAGCTCTGATATTTGGCAAGATTTAATTTCAACTGCATTTCTATTTACTTTATTACATTTGTATGATACATCTAGGTTACGGCGTCTGCAACCCTGGTCCTGTATTCACTCTAAACGCACATAATGTAGCGTCAATCAGCTTCATCAACCAGCTAATTATTAGAGGCAGGTGTGGTTGGAAATCCCTGATCTAGGTTTGTCAGTGGCCTTTAATGCGTATTTGACAACAAAAAACGTCATATCCCCTAATGCAAAGCTTTCATGTGATACATGTGGACCAATCATGGTGCGGCACGTACTATATAAAGCAACAAGCAACACATTTCCCACCTCTTCAATTCAAGCTGAATATGAGAAATGGTAAGATTTACTCAAAGCTTGTTTGTGTGTTTATAGCTATAGGTGTTTTCTTTAAGTCCTATGACTTTTGGTTTTATTCCGGTACACGCTAAGTGTTTTGAGAAAAGGATGTAGGAGAATGTTTTAAGGTTAGTTAACGTGTTCCTGCCTGGCTAGGCTAACATTGCAGCTAGTAGAATGATGCATTAATCCGTGGTAATCACGTGTTTCACTATTTAAGTGGGAACGAAATAAGTTACACTTATTTAATCATAATACTTAAGATGACTTTGGTTTTTTATCCGTATTGATGAACTGGTTACTTACAGTTGTTTCTAATCATGGCCTGCAATTTCCACGTGGTCATTAAGTTACAGTTGGCGGCCCTAACCGAAGCCGAGTCATTCCAGGTTTCCGTCTGATTCGTTGAAGCGAAAGTGTATTTAGGTCTCTGCTCAGTTGGAACTACTCTACTTACCAACGCATCTACATTGTGATAACAAACGTCGAAATGGCTGAATGTTAATGTGAACTTAAACCTTCCTTTATACCTGCTAGTAAATGTGGTATATTAGCCTACCACGTAGGCTCAAATGTAAATTACTGTAAGCCGTAATGTACCACTAAACTGTTTATTTCAGGTAAAATTCCCGAAGTATACAGTGAATCACGTCCATTCCGATATGGCTGAATTCAGACCGCAAAGGTGAGGACTAAACATCTAAAGAATTCACTGAGTAATGTTAATGTTATAGTAAGGCACCTATCGAAGCCGCTATTGCTGTTTTGTCGTAAACGCGGTCAACAGGCTGCCAATAACAAACTTTCACCGACGGTCGCTGTACAGTTCGATCGTAACTGATACCGCAACATTAAGGGAAAGGACACTCAAATCAACTACTACTGTAAATGACCGATTTGTCAAGTAACGTCAGATGTTAATCCACATTTTCCCCGTTCTCTCCCAGGTCAACGCTGAAAAGGGTGAACAAGTGGACTTGAAGGTGCGTTTCAAAAATGCTTAAACCAAAAGCAACCTGGCTGTGATGACACACTTGCCCTCACTTAGAGAATTGTCTCTATGCTGATACCTTAATAGTACTCGTCTGAGCTAAGGTTTTAAATGTGGTACTCGACTAGTTGAGCATGGTGACATTCTGTAACATTCCTAATTCTCATTACATTACAAGGTTATAGCCTCTTCACAGGAAGATGTGAACAAACCACTGGACTTAATTGAGAATTTTCTGACTTGTTCCATGTTTATTCTGGCTATGAATTCCCTCACTGAGAACACTCAATAGACGACCGTGTAGCTGTAATGTGAGATGTTAATATCTACCTTTTTATTACAGGTAGAATTCCCGAACAAGTGTATGTACAAGGAATCATGCCCATTCGGATATGGCTGAGTTGACACCATGAAGGTGAGGACCGAACATCTAAAGCAGTGGTTCTCAACAATGCTGAACTTGGCTCCACATTCACCTCCCGTTCCCAAGTTGATTCCACCTTAAAAAAAATCTGTGTTTTAGCAGTTGAGCTGGATTTTCTCAATTCCACAGTATATATGTATGTGTGGGGTATCAATGGAAAGGTGAGAAGCTTTCATATGTGAATCAGGTGACTGATTCAACGGGAAACCATATTTAGCCAATAGGGGGCAGTGCAAAATCCGGAATTGCTGCAATAACATTGTCAAGATGTTGATTTTTGGGTTGAATCTTTTCTTAACTTCCACAGTAGATTTGGACATGCAGATATGGTAGAGATTTAACTCAATCAACATTGACAATTCTCAACTTCTGATTTTGCACTGCCCCCTATTGGCCAAATATGGTTTCCCGTCGAATCAGTCACTTGATTCACATGCTACCTTTCCAATGACACAATGAGCTAGCACACCTGATTCAACTGATCTACTAATTTATTAGTGGCGGATTGTTTAGGGCTACACCTAAACTGTCACATCTGGGGGGTCCCAGAGAACCACTTTTGAGAACCACTGAGGCAAGGCGAGTTTATTTATAGCACATTTCATACTGGCAATTCAAGGTGCTGTACACGAATTTGAGTTGTTTATAGTGTAGTAAGGCACCTATCGAAGCCGCTATTGCTGTTTTGTCGTAAACGCGGTCAACAGGCTGCCAATAACAAACTTTCACCGACGGTCGCTGTACAGTTCGATGGTAACTGATACCGCAACATTAAGGGAAAGCACACTCAATCCAACTACTACAGTAGACTACCGTGTCTCTGTCAAGTAATGTCAGATGTTAATATCTACATCTCCCCCCAGGTCAACGCTGGAAAGGGTGAACAAGTGGACTTGAAGGTACGTTTCAAAAATGCTTAAACCAAAAGCAACCTGGCTGTGATGACACACTTGCCCTCACTTAGAGAATTGTCTCTCTGCTGATACCTTAATAGTACTCGTCTGAGCTAATGTTTTAAATGTGGTGCTCATTTAGCTTGAGCATGGTAATATTCTGTAACAATGAATTCTCATTACAATACAGGCTCACAGCTTCTCGACAGGATGACGTGAACAAATCACTGGACTTTTGAGGTAATTTTCTGACTTGTTTGGCTGTGACTTCCCTCAGTGCCTCAATGAGAACCCCATAGTACTAAACTTCTGAGTATGTCTATGATCATGTATGTAGAAACATTAGGTACGCTAAGCAAAGGCTATTGCATATTACGTGTCTGTGGGGCATGCGATTGTAAGGACCTGAGCTCCATATCTCCTGTTCTCGCATCTGCATGCCAGAGAATAGGGCAGCTTTTGACTGTCCTTGTGTTCCCATGCTTGAGATGGCCACTCTACTGTCCTACAAATAGCTGCTCAAATTAAACGCCAAGAGTTGTATTACTGGTGAACTTGGGGGTGCTTGAGTTCACACAATAAGCCTGTGCTGGTTTTTCTGCAGGAGTGACAAGAATGCTGTGTTGGTCCTCCAGGAACGGAAATCTAGGTATAAGAATAATTTGGGTTGTCTGAAGGATGTGTTCTGATCAATGATGAGACATTACATGTGACTGTTGGATGAAACATGCGGATATGGGACTTAGATCAGATCTACTTGGTGTTCACTTTTGTGTAGTGCATATCTAGATACTAACTTCCAGTGTTTTATAAGGGGGAAAAACTGGCTTCCAACAATCCTGGTGACATGGTTGCACAGTGTCTATTGATACAGTACGGACTTAAGGTAAGTCACTGCTTCTGCCTTATCTACCCATTGTCTGTTCTGGTCAATGATTAATAACTGTATATTGTGACTGCTGGATGAAGCATGCGGATATGGGAATGAGATTAGAATTCATAATTGTATTGCCCATTCATATTGGGTCTCCAGCCTCTAAAATTGTACATTTTGGTTCTCAGGTTTACTAGAAGATGTTTGCTGAAGTGAATGAGGACTAGTCTTCGAGGAACTTCTTGTTCCAGCCATGTGAAGACTGTTTAGAGGGCTGGTTCTGGTGAATTGCTTAATCATTGACTGTTTAGATGAGTTGGGGGAAGTAAGGGTTGCCGTTAAGCCTGATTTCAATTTGCAAGATGGATTAAACATGCTATTAAAGAATCACCAGGAGTACTTGTGATTTTCCATTAACTTACAAACTGCCAGGTTTAGTGTAAGGACTTAAAACAGATGCTTGGGCCTAGTGACTAAACTTTTGTAAACATTAGTTATGGGAAGTTACCACTGGCTATGGAAGCTCTTCAGTAATTAAAATTGTCCATTTGAGTACTGTCACTACTGGAGAAATGTTCTGTAACTGACTTCATTTGCACATGTGTAAACCAGTACCTTTACTGGTGTCTGTCTTAAAGGGATACTTTACTGATTACCATTAAATACCACTTAGCACAAACGCAGTAGTATTTTCAAATGACTGATGTCCCTCTGACTCCAAGGATCCATAAATGGCTCCTGTCAAACTTAGTTTCTACTAATGCTAATCTGTGATGTAGCCCTTAGCTTGGGATGCCTCAGCTACTGCGTGTGTAGACTCACTAGATGTGGGTAGTAAAAATAATGCTAGAGGACAGACCTCAAGTTAAACAATGGCTGAAGGTTTACAAATTAATCCTAGCTGTTGCAGCAAAATGACATTGGTGTGGTAGGTAAATAGTATTTGGCCAAGATGTTCTAATTTGCTGTAGAAGCATAATTAAACTGTTACATGGTCTGATCAACTTTTACAAACATTTGTGAAATGTGTCCACTGTCCCTGTACTCAAGAGCCCAATCTTGATTCATAACTTGCCTATCACCTAACTGTAGTGTTGTGAAATGATTGTCTATGGCTGCAATGGTCCTGTGAGCCTCATTCTGACCATGGGTTTCACCTGTGCCAACTTTGTTTAGAATGAGAATTGCTGGTGCAGGGGAAGGAGTTAGGAAGTGTGAGGTAAAATTCTGAACTTGGCATTAATGTAAGCATTTGTATAAGTTAACCTTGTTATGCTATATAGTCTTCATGGTTAAAAGAACATGATATTGTTTACAAGAGCACAGATTGTACCTTCATCTAGCCTCTTCACTAAATTCACCAGAATGTTTCTGACTGCATTTATAAAGCACATTTCTGACCAACAATGGGCACAAAGCGCTTTACATTGCCTCACACACCGATAGCAGTGTCAGCCATGCAAAGGCGCCATGCAAGCCAGCTCGTCGGTAGCAACTGGGGTTAGGTGTCTTGCTCCTGGACACTGACACTTAGGAGGACCCGGGGATCGAACCACCAACCTTTTGGTTGCTAGTTAACCTACTTGAGCCACTGCCATGTTAGAATTTAAGTTTGATCAACTGTTTGCTGTGTCATTCTCACCTTTTCTACCCCAACTTGTTTGCATGCCTGGATTTCAGTTAGTGAACATGCATTCAAAACACTACACATTTTGTTATACAGGACTCAGTTGTAAGATCTCAGATCATTCCCTTTAAAGAAATGAAAAATTGTAGGTTAAGACCACTACACTGGCACAGATTAGTGTTCTGAACATACCTGCTCATTACACTTAGCCTGGATCAAACTAGGAGAGTGAGCCACGGTAGTTCCTTAGAACTGCAGGTGAATTACCAGAATACGAGTTTAATATGCTGGTTGCCTTATTTGACATGATTTCACATTTCTCTTCAATTTCAGATGTGGGGAATAATACCACCCAATATGAACTTTAGTGAGAGAAACACACTCATATTTAATGTACCTTCAAATGACATTTTGCAAAGGGACAAATTGAAAAATTACTGAATGGGTAACCGTAGCACAAACCTACGAAATGTCAACAGAAACACCCGACGGGCGAATGTAGTCACACGGTGAATCAAACAAGCAGAGGTTGCAAATCTACTTCCTGAAGTAATTTGAGAATCCATTGCAAACATTTACAGAATATCCACAAACTAAAAATATTAAATAAAGTAGGTAATTGCATGCCACAGTATATCCAGGTTTATACAGTATTTACTGTATATTCCTACACAACAGAAAACACCAGAATCTGGAATTCTAAAATGATGTTTGTGTAATACAGGTCAAACTATGTTCATACAAAAGACGCAAGTTCATCCACTGAAAATCTCTTGTTCCCCACAATAGTGCCATAATAACCAGCTTAATGCTAGTTTAGACTTCATACAAACTTCAATTCATTGGTATTCTTTGTATTACAGCAGTCCTAGATGTGTGTTCACAAAGGTTAATATCATTGGATTTGATCCTGGATGAATAAACATTCTAGAAAGTGCAGTCACTTTCCTCCCAACTCAAACTGAAATAAACGTATTGTGATGAACAGTCTTCTTTTGAAAGGGCAGTTTGACGTAAATATGAATATGATAACTGCCTATATTGTCAGGAGCATATAGAAAAAACAGTTCAGGGAAGTCACAAAAATGTCCCTCGTCATGATCCTCCATTAAAAACAGTTTAGAAATCCTTAGTTCTTCTTTGTACTTTTCTCCTGCAACAAAGAAAATGTTTTTGTGAGCCGACAGTAACGATCTGTTGGAGGTTTTAGTTTAATTATTCTGTGCTACATTATAAACAGTGTACATTGATAATAGCCACGGTTTATCTAAGCAACAAGGCATGGGTAGTGGGTGTGATATGACTAATATACCATGGTTAAAAGTTGTTTTTGGGCACAGCACTTGTCCAACTCCTTTTCCAGTACAATAGGGCAGATCATGTAAACAATTATCATAAATTATTAGACAGCTGAAGTGCTCAAATTTTCCCCGACTACCATCTGTAGGCCGGGTACGGAAAAGATGTTGGTGTACACCAAACAGCTCACAGAAATATATTTGTGAGCACATTTGTCTGAACTTTTTTAAAGCACCATGGAAAGCAAAGTTTAAATTGGCTGGATTGACTAAATCCAGCAGATTTAAATTAGGCACTGATCTGTGGATTTAGAATTTCAGCTAGTTGTGCTGTGGGACATGTTCTTTCTCTGCCCAATTCTTTTTGCACTGTTCATCCAACACGGAAGCCCTTACAGTAGTCAGCGCAGGTATGGGATGATTATGCTTCCGAACCATCTTTGTGATGTGGCAAGCTAGACAACTTCAGTTTCTTTCCCAGATCCCAGGCAGTGCTGTGCCAATTTGCCATGCCTTGTGCTGGAGGTCCGGGGAAAGTTGGAGAACTGACTATCATAACCACGCCTGGCCAGGCAATGCAGCAACTGCACGGTGCTGGGTTGTGAACACAGGTCCCACTAGAGGACGTTGGGCCCTAAGATTCTGACAGATTGGTCAGAACCATGCACACCTGGTTCCCCGCGTGACTATGGCTGTCTCCGACTTTGCCCGTACCTCCAGCACGAGGATGCACAAGTTGGCATAGGACAGCCCAGTATTCGAGTAGATCAGATTATCTACCTTGCCATGTTCCTCTCCAGATCGGGCGCTTGTGAGCATAATCGTTCTTCCATTTTGGATGAGCAGTGCAAAATGAAATTGTCTGGCTCTGAGACGTGGTTTGATGAACCAAGTGAGCACCCTTCACCATCCCGCATTGGTCAGGGGCAGGTTGCGGAGTTGCCAATGTAGCAAGGTTATTGGGGAGAAATTGGACAAGAACAATTAGGAGGAGAAAATGGGGAAAGTAGTAAAAAAAAGATTGTCAGTGCTCCTCCTGTTTCTCCTCACACAAAGGAGCAGATACCGGTCCTGCTGCTGGGTTGATGCAGCGGCCCTACGGCCCTGTCCAGGTCTCCTCGTGTAATGGAGGATAAGGAGAGAGCGATTGTCTGTGGCCACCACCTGCAAAACCACTCCCTTTCTGGGGGTTGTCTTGCTGTTAATTTGCACCAACACGTGACATTGAGTCAATCTCTTATGCTTCCCAACTTAAATGATTAATTTCCCTGTAGTTTATTTTGACTTGGTGTTATACAGTGATGATTGTGTTCCCTTAATTTTTTCAAGCAGTGAAAGTAGGCTAAACTTTTACTATTATAAGGGACAGTAGAATAACTTACGCTACATAACCCTACTTGTTAAAATTGCAGATCTACACTGCTCCCAAAAACAACTTCCCTAGAATGAATGACAGACACCTGTCTTTGTGTAGAACTTTAAGCCCATGTCACCAGGATATTGCTTGTATTCATGCTTAAATAATTATCCTTTAGTGCTGTTGCTTACCTCTTGTTTCAGTCACATTTAATCTTGAGAGATGGAGGGCATTTTGAACTCTGCTATATCAGAGTCTGGGCTGCTGCCACCGCTCCGATCACTGTACGTGTCCCTACAGAGACACATACATGTGTGCTTGATGTATGTATTTATACATGCATAGAGTTGGGAAGTCACACTGATCTGAAAGGAAATGTTTGTTACCGTGGAGACAGACAACAGCCCTTCTGAAGGTAGCTCTGCAGTTTACCAGCTGATGCCAGGAGGAGGCCAAAGTAGGGAGGGGAAGGTTTGATGGGACGAGAGGTAAACTCAGGGTGATACTGAACCCCAACGAAATACGGATGATCTGGAAATACAGCAGAGAAGGATGGGGTGGTTAAGTGCTGTCGTCAGTGTGAGACGCCCTGGGAAACAGGCAATTCTGACAAACAACACACAGGTAATATAGTCCTACACACTTCCCGTACACCTGTCACTCGGTCTTACCGTCTAGCTCGATGACTTCCATTCTCTCTCCTTCTACATCTTCACCCACAAAGTGAAAGCCTTTTGCCTCAAAGTGCACCTTCAGCTCTGGGTTTACCTGAAACCGGAACAGATAAAAGGTTAAGCACATTGAAGTACACCCACATTAATGACATGTTAAGAGGGTTTCTACAGCAAGGAAAGAATGCAAACTTGGTCCTCAGACAAACCTCAAAGCGATGTCTGTGTCTCTCGTCAACGAAATCAACGTCTCCGTAAAGTCTTCCTGCAATTAAACACAACTGTTAAGGCCCCTACATTATGACAGTCAAATTAATCATTACCAGCTTGTCACTTACTTAATATACTGTTAGTATTCTTGAAGATGGTTCGTCTTTTTCCCAACCTCATGGTCCCACCCATTTGGCCAGGATTGTGTTCTGGCATGTCAATTACCTTGGAAAAAAAATAGTAATAACAGTGAATATATACAGTACTGCTAAAAGCTTTTACAACACCCAGGGATTTTTATGCATCCGATAGATATTCACCAAAGTGGCATTGAATTAATTAACATATAAATCCAAAACATAACCAATGTTGCAAATGTCAATCACTGTTGGAAATGACTGATTTGTAATTAATAATTCACATAGAAGTCCATTAATTCAGTCTCCTAATGTGTCCAAAACCTTTAGCTCATCAATAATTAATCCTGTTTTTACAGCAATTTCTGATCAATTTAATGCCACATTGGGGAATCAAGGGACCAATTTATATCAAAACTTGTAAATTCCTGGGTGTCAAGATCTGTATTTATATCTGCAAAGGACAGATGATTAGAGGAGGCATTACCAATTGGATCTGGCCTTGTGTGACTGGCTTCTCAGACTGAACATATCAACCATTTCCACGACCAGTAAAGGGGAAAAGTGACTTTATGAAGGGGTCACCTACCACGGGATGCTTTGAGTCAGGATCAAACTCTGTTGAATTGGCGTCTTCCCATCCTATGACGTTCCTGGCAAACTCGCATACAGCCAGCTGCATCCCAAGGCACACCCCTGAAAACAGTAAGCCAACCACGTCACGGTTAACACTACACATGCATGCACGACTGCCAACAGAAACATTACTCCCTCCTTTTTGTTCTTTCACGTAAAGACTGTTGCATCATCACGGCTGCCGGCCACTGATGAAGCCCGTACTTCTTACCTAGGAAAGGTTTCTTCTGTTTGCGTGCCCAGTTGATAGCGTTGATCTTTCCTTCCGTCCCTCGGACTCCAAAACCTCCAGGTACAAGGATGCCGCTGTGGAGAGAAAATCCATAATCAACAGAAAGACTCATCATGCAGAAACCCTCCTAATATCCACGCTGAAACTCTAACTACCAGGCAAAAATCCTGTTTCCCAAACCTCTCCTGGGTCACTGACTCATCGTACAGAAGTTCAAGCTTACTGGATGATCCAGATGTGCAGGTACTGAAATACTGTAGGTAAAGGATCACTCCAGAGCCCTAACCGCCTAAAAATTGTTGTTGTGCTGACACAGTCAGTAAAAACACCCCAGTGCGTTCAGTAATTTCCAACTCGGCCACTATAAGTGTTCAGAATTTCACACTGTGACATCAACGGAACATTTTGAGCTGTTTAGAAGTCTTGAGTAATCCTTCACAATGAGTGTAAATGGCTGGGGAGATGTATTACAGGACTGTCTGACAGCTCCAGACTAACGTATATAACTGGTGCTGCAGGGCTCAAACTCACGATGTGGCTGCATGCTCATAAAAGTATTTTTATTAGGGCTGTCAATCGATTAAAAAAATAATGTAATTACATACTCTGTGATTAATTAAATCACATACATTTTTGCTGTGAAATTTTAATATTTTATTTAAATGCATTTCATTTTTTAGAACATGTTCAAAATCAGTTCATTTCACCAGTTTGATATAAAGCATGTCTAGCATAAGTTAATGGAAACAGTAGGCTATATACCGTAAAATTGTATTCCTAACATTTAGTTCCTGACTAGCAAACCATATTTTCTAACATACAGCACATTCAACTTCACTCACAAAGACACAAACATCAACCAGAGTCCGGGTTCACGCGCACTTGAAGCTAAGGGCGCAGTCAAAAATAAGCAATCCGCTACGCATGGTTATTAATTCTTGACAGACCAGAAAACATTATATTACTAATAAACATGGATCAAACGAACCAGGGCCCGGTTCCCCAAAACGTTCTTATCGCTAAGTAGTTCTTAACCTATTCCTTAACCTCTCTCTTAACCTAATGGCACGGTTCCCGAAACGTTCGTACGCTAAGTATATCTTCTGTAAGTCACACTTTCGTAAGGTTGGTCTGGACCATTCGTAGCTCTCTCTTAGCGTTGTTTGAGCTCAAACCGCTAGTCG
>JACXGM010007675.1:0-30220 GCA_016801145.1 Umbra pygmaea | reverse complement strand
GTAAACCTGACCCATAGAGGTAAACCTGACCCATAGAGGTAAACCTGACCCATAGAGGTAAACCTGACCCATATATGTAAACCTGACCCATAGATGCCTCCTAAACCAACATTTAACTGTCATTGAAACAAACTACATCAATCAAAAGAAAATATCCCAAGGAAGACAGGTTGATTGATCCCCTCGTTACTCACCACCTTTAATGACGTCCAAGAACCTGTTATTCAGTTTTGACCTCTAATAATCTAATAAAGTGGGGTGATATGGTAATAACCTGGGATTTGTTATGGGCAATTTCTCAATTTCTATGGCCCGATTCTGACAAAACCTGACTGAACAATTCATCTTGCAAGATAAACCTGGCATTTAAAACAAATAAAGACATTTAAAACTGTTGACTTTAAGGAAGGAGATCTGTAAACTAGGGAAATTGAGTTTTCCAAACAAGATCACAATTACATTTTACACAAAAAGGGAAAACATTTATTTCTCAAAACATTTTTGTACAAAACATTCACAACATTCTTCTATAAGAAGAATAATGACAAAGCAAGTTTTAGGAATGGGTTTTGGAAAACAGTGAGCCACTTTTTTACTGTAAAATACATGCTAATTTGAGTGAGGTAGTTTTAATTTCATATATTATATAAGGACACAAATGTAATTGGATCTATTGACAAAACTTTTTTTAAAGCTAAAGAGTTTGCTTTATATTTCTACAGGGCACCTGTGATACAGTTAGAAAAAATTAGCAAGTAGTCAAACCTTGGGATTTCCATTTTCATTAAAAGATCCAGTGCCAATGTGACATTCCCATACTTAAATAACATTAGGAAAAAGTATGAATTATAATAATGTATAACAGTACAATTTCCACATGCTGCCAAAAGGCTGATTCCATGACAGACATGTTCAGCTGGGAAATGGGTGGAGTTCTAGAATTGTGTCAACCAATCAGGTCTGTCTACAGGTTTCCTGAACAGATCATTTAAGTTCCAAAGAAGGAACATAAACCATATAATTTGAAATTATAATTAAAAACAGAGACAGTGATATTTTTTAAGAAAGGGTGATTAAATCCAACACTGCACAGGGATTATGAACAAATAGTCCTGTTACTCCAAGGAATATAGTTTCAATTAATAAAAATTAAGTTACATTTTCCAACATAACCTGAAAGCCTAAGGAACCTAAAAAGAAAAGTGAAAGCAAGTAGAAGTTTCAAATTCCATAAGTTATGCCACATAGTCAGCATAATTCTGCTAGTGGAAACTGGGCCAATGGAACACCTTCAATCACTCCAAAAAACTGTATGTACTGCAGTTCTCTTTCAGCTTGGATTGACATCTCAGTATTTGTACATCTTATGGGCAAATTGTTTTTTTAAGGGGCTAAAAATAGTTTTTCGTACTATCTCTTTCCATATACTGCTCTAAGCATTATTTTTCAATAATGTAACATATCATCCGTTAAGTATGTTGCCTGAAGTTCTGAACAGTATCAACATTGCTGAGTTATGAGCAATTCTAACACAGAGTTTAAATTTAAGATTGCACAAGTTTAATATCCATTTTATGTATAAATATGTGGAATACCATATAAATTGTATCACATCTGGTCTGAGTGTAAACATACTATTCAGATGTACCAAATGATGGCCATGTACAAACGTGGGTGTTACTCTAATTATTTTTATGTACATCAATATTTTCTTGCAATGTTTCTTGTATCAAAAAATACAAATGGCCTCCGAGACATGAGTAAAAGTTTACGGTTACAATTACCCAGAAACCTCATCTGGCATGAAATGAACCAACGTTAGCTTTCACGTGAAAAAGACTAACAACTGTCACTCTAAAATGATTGTCTTGTGTTTCGTTAGACACCGATACAAAAATACAATCTGTATCATAATCAAGAGTAATCTTTTTAGAACCATTATTAACAGAAGTCCATATAATTTGAAAAACTGCCAGGAATAATGAGTAAATAAATAAAACAGAACAGCTTTTGTAGACAGATTGTGGTATATTAACTGTTGTGGTATATGTACAAACCATTACCTTTACAGACTTCAGTATTTTACCTTTATTTTTTAACAATCTTAAATTCCAATTACCCTAATCCATGCTCATAAAAAATATGAGTAACAATAACTCCAACAATGGCAGATGTGAAATGAAGCAGTGGTTCTTAAACAACAACAAAAAATTATTCAGGGACCCCAGTTATAATAAAAGCAAGTGAAATCTAGCAAAAAACACATTTTTCTATGATCAATTTATACAAGTCTTAGGCCCCGCAAATCACAAGTTAAATGTCTACAAGGACACAACTTCAATTTCATTTTACATTTAACCTGTTACACCCTCCACACATATTCCAAAATCTGTTTCATGTGTACTTGGTAATAAAGAACAAATAATATAGAAATGTTAAAAAAAATAGTATAATATTTTAAACATCTGGCCTCAATGCAGTGGCTCAATGAGTTTAAAAACCAATGCTCTAAAAATGTATAGCATAGTTATTATATTACCTGCAACAAAACATGAGCTATATTCAAAATATTGTCCCAGCAAACATAAACGCATCATTAGCACGTCCCTGGAAACAAGGACGTTCAGGGTAATTGAACTGCATACTAAATATACAGTTATCTTTTTGTGCATTTGTATATTCATTTATACCCACTTCTCAAAAATAGTCAACATTTTGTGATAAATATACTGAGGTTTTAGTCTATGCACTGAGGTTTCCAGGTTAAAGAAACAAACTGTCGTTTGGAAATATAATATCAGGCAAATCCTGTTTGAATTTAGTATAAAAACAGACAGAGAATCACAGCCTACACTTTGAAATGGAAAAGTCTTATGACTAATGCCAGGCATAATTTAAAATGAGGTATGCTAACCTTTGTGTTGTATTTTACTAAAATGTTCAGGTGACTGATGTAATGAAAGTTTTCAAGATACCACCTAGGCTAGCTTGGCTAGCTTAGGGGTATCCTACCTAGGCTAGCTTAGAGGTGGCCTACTGGCATCAATTCACTAGAAAGTCACGCTGTAGGTTTAAGTTTTTCATAGAATTTCCAAAACTGAAATTTATGACTCTAAAGTACGTTTAATATAGCAAAAAAACGTTAATCCGAGGCCTGACTGAGACAATGATTTTATCCATACCTGCAATTTCCAATGCTATCTTATGTGGGATGTTGTTACAGCAGTAGAATCCTTCTCTTTTTCTTCTGATTAAATGCTGAATTTAGTTCAAGCAGCAGATGGAAACTCTAAACGTGGTCAAAATAAAACCATTAGGGTTTCTGTATCTAATAGTTAATTGTGCTCAGGAAGCTTTAGGCTGCGTTTACACAGAAAAATAGATTTTCGAATGCGTTGAATTTGTATTCCAATAAAATCTCAATGAGTAGCAAGTTGCCAGACAGCAAATATCACAAGTCCCTGTCTGGAAAATTCACATCCATTTTTTTAAAGGACAGATTATCTCCACATATGCACAACCACAGGCCAACATTTATATTTTCAAATTTGGTTTCCGTTATCAGTGGCTCAGTCTGGGTGGGCTTAATCATTAGACTGTGATGCATGACTCTAAAATATCGTTAGTACAGCAAATGTGTGAATAAATATACAAACTAATATTATAAGAATTCTCCCATTAACATTGCTAGCTCAATAGCCTTTCAGGGTTCATCAACCTTATCTTAGGCTGTACAGTACATTGGCACACCTCAACAAACACTACTTACCTACCAAAAACTACCATAATTTCCTACGACTGTACAAACAGGTCAAATATACATTGTCTCATTTACACAAATCTGCTCCCAAAACCCATAAATAAATAAACAGATTATACACAATCAGGAAAATCGCTGATTTTCAAAGTGATACATGTTATCTCTACGTAGATATGAGAAGATATCGGATGACAGGTAAGAATTTAATTTGTGCGGTGGGGATACACTGATATATCGGCATAGCAATGCACTTTGTGCTAGGCAGACTACTGCGGCTCGAATCAATTTTAAATAAATTTTTTAAAATTATGTGGCTACTTGGATTAACTATAGCTGCAGTTGAACTTAATGATATGAACTTTAGAGGAAAAAAATGGATCATTGGAGAATGCTAGCTCACGTTTGTTTTTTCATTCTTCAAATTTTGTTAGAAGTTGTTCTCCAGGAGAGATCATTGGACAACATTTTTTTTGAGACAAATACCATTCGATCTATCTCTGCATCCCCATTGCGCGGGTCTTCCGGGTTGTGCAACAGCTTACAACACTACCTTGCAGTGGCGTTGTATCACTGCGACCAGGGTTCTAATACCAATCCCACAGAAGTCGGTGCAAATTGGCTGGAGACATCCCTAACGGAAAGGCTGCACGGTAGGTTTGCCTTGCATCGTCATTGCGGCCCCTATAAACCGAACTGTGTTGTTAGCTGTTTCGGTGCCATCTCCCAAGTGGTTTGATCCTGGCTCCTACGGCGAATAGCTGGTTAACCTCTTAAATTACATGATAAACGCTGCTTCTCACCAACATAAGAGTCCTGAGAAAGGGCTGTGGCTGGATAGTATACAGCTACGGATGGAAGTGTGACACTTCGTCCAAATTGTCATTGTTTTGAGGAGCATTTCACAATATTATCTAGGCTAATCCTAACCATTATCCTAACCGCAAGCTTAGCCCAAATATACTAACTGAATTATTGTATAATTCTCCTCATAAGTTAAGTATTCTTAACCTGCCATGCAAATCCTTCTAATCAGATCCTTGGATTCTCCTAACCAAGAAGGAAGTGAGTTATGCTCCTAGTATCACCTAGTCTGAGGAAGGCAACACCATCAATGAGAACAAACCGTTTATTTCTATAAAAATTGCTTGGTTAAAAGAAAGGCCCATATATGATTCAAAACCTGTAACCAGCGTGTTATGTTTGCGTCCATGTGAGAAAACTGAGGTAAATTTGTACCCATGTCAGACGTTTGACCAAACCCTTTCCTACTCCGAAGTCCCTTTGCATCCGCCTCACCCAAACTGGAGGATGTACAAACTTGGCATCCCAGCTCGGACCCGGGTTCAGTTGATGTGCGATTGGTCGATGGCTTGCACCAGCTCTCTGAGATAAGTCTACAGCCACCATAAGCAGGAGAGTGTCAATGTGATTCAGGATCAGTGACACTGATATGGGAACGTGGAGATAGGGAAGGGGTTGGAGATCTGACCTGGGGTCAGCAGATCTGGGCTGACTGCTCGCTGACAGCCCGCCGGGCCTGATGGGCCCTGGTACAGGAGGACGTGTGCCGGTTGAAGCTGTCACGCCACATGAAGCGCTTAGCACACAGGCTACACTCGTAGGGCTTGACGCCCGTGTGGATCTTCATGTGGCCCACCAGGTGGTGCTTCATCTTGAAGCTTTTGCCGCACACGGCGCAGCCATACGGACGCAGACCCAGGTGCATGCTCATGTGTCGGTCGCGCTGGCTCTTGTGTGTGAAGCTCTTGCCACACTGGCAGGGGTACAGCTTATAGGCCACCGAGGCAAACCCAGAGTGGGACGTCTCTTCCTGGGGACCGCTGGGGTTCCCTTCCCCCACGCAGACACTTTCTCCTCCCTGGGTTGCCGCCGCCAGAGTGTCTTCCTTCTGCCCCGGCGGTGTCCCATCTGGCTTGTCGGCGGAGAAGCCCTCCATGGAGGTACCGTAGAAGTCCAGTGGGTCATCCTCCAGGCTCTCCTCCAACTGGGCCACCAGCTTCTCGTCAACGCCGTCATCCAGGGACCTCCCGCCGGCCGAGGTGGCCTGGCCGCGGCTGAGGTTGCGCTGCTCGGGGTCAGTGACCGCTTCCTCCTCGGCCGCGCAGTCCTCCCGCCTCTCCGATTTCACCTGGACCCACTTCCTGTGTCCCATGATGCTAGGCGGGACGTAGGCCGGTCTAGTGTACCGGAAGTCCCCCTCACCACCCTCCTCCTCCTCCTCCCCTTCCTGGCTGGCCGCCTCGCTGCCTGAGCTGTCATGGTCGGCCAGCGGGGAGCAGCCGGCCTGGGTGCTGTTGTTCTCCAGTGTGGGTGGGGAGAAGCTGTTGTCTAGGAGCTGACCCATCTCCATCTTGGCAAAGCCCTCCACTCCTCCTCCTCCTCCTGGCTCCAGGCACAGTGATCCCTCCCCAGGACTGTGGTAACTACTGGCACCTGGGGAAGGCCTGTCCCCCAGACCACAGAAGGACTTGTGCGCTAATGAGCCAGCACCGCTCCCTACGACCTCCAGGAGCTCAGTGCACTTGTCCACCACATGCCACATCTGGAGGAAGCTAGCCGCCGTGAGGAAGGCCACAACCTCCGCCGCTGGCAGGTGTAGCGTCCCCGTGTAGCACGACAGGAGGAGGCGTTCAAAAACACACGGGTGCATCACGTCGGGCAGAACGCAGCGGGCGCTGTTCTTCAGGAGCACCTGGTCGCAGAAGTACGGCGAGCTGGCGGCCAGGACGGCGCGGTGGGCGCGGTACTGGTGGCCCTGGATGACCACGATGATGTCACAGAGCTGGCCGCGCTGCCGCTGCTGGTTGAGCTTCTGCAGTAGGGATCCAGAGAAGTTGGGGAAGTCCACGCGGAGCACGTTCCCCTCAGTCTCCATGGTCACCAGTGTTCTAGAGCTACAGCATGTGGAACATAAAAAGGTCATTAAATATGTTGATATTATTTTAAACAAAACATATCCAGCATACAGTAATATATATGCACACAATTAATACTAGATATCAGTTTAAAGCTACACTATGTAACTTCCATTCATTTGTCCTCCGAATTTTCATATTGTTTATATATTTTTGTTTTTACTGAACACAGAAATAATACAGGTACAATATAACCAATTTCCGAAAACACAAATTATTATTTTGGCCATAATATGCATATGTTGCTAGTTAGATATTGTGAAATGTCAATTTTGCTATTGTACTATTGTCAGTTATTTGTAATACTTAAGTTTATGTTTTCAACCCCTGGATCTAATATGCTATGTTGCTTACATTTACTAGTCATTAAACATACCTCAGGTTTTGTAGTTTTTTGTAGTTTTCAAAAAAAGTTACATAGTGTAGGTTTTAATTAAGATATATATATTTTTAACTACAAATTTGATAGAGCATTTAAAGAGTTGATCTCCTGGGATGGTGTGATGCCATCCTTCTTTCCGAATTATTAAACCTGCACTTTTGAAATTGACATTTCACAATATCTACCTACAATAGCAACAAATGCATATTATGAAAAACAATTGTGTATTTTTGGACATTGGTTATATTGTCCCCGTAATATTCCTGTGTTCAGTAAATCCATCTATATGTAAATAATTATTTAAAAACATACAGAAAATTCTGGCGACAAGACAGATGACTGGAATGTTACATACGTGCAGCTTTAAAGGTACACTGTGTATAATTTCGGAGTGAAAACCGAACTACTTTCTCTTTCAGTGGTCACCTTCTGAAAGCTACAGAACATGTTCTTTATATATAAAAATATATATTTAAAAAATAAGTTAAGATTCCTAAACTATGCAGTGCCTATTTTGTGATTTGAACAAGAACCTCAATGAGGACATGACGAGTTGCGATTCCAGTGTTTGTCAACAAGCACATTTCCGGTCCATTTCCTCTCCAATATAATTTATGCATTCTATACTGTACTTTTTGGGTTTACAAAGCACTACATACTGTAGGGAATTACATACATTGTTTTATTTATTTGTAAAATATCAAGAAATACAGTTTTTGCATCATTTGGAAGGTGGTCAGATGGAAAAAAATGTTCCTTTGTTAAGGCTTAAATTCTACACAGAGCACATTAATGACAAACAGAGAAGAAAGGAAGGCACAACTTTACCATACAGCTGTGGTAATTTATGATGAGATGTATTTCAATGTCCATTTAAGGAAAAGATCTACTGAGAAAAGTTATTCAGGAATTTATTTCATAACTTTTATAAAGTCCAAAATATTTTTGTAATCAGCAATCAGGTTCAAGACACAATGATGCAATACAGCACTGACTCAGCTTTACCTCAATAATTAAAAATTGTATATTTGCTTAATTACTCACGATGAGGAAACCTCAAGTAGTAAATAGTGATGGGCAAACAAACCTTCATTGCTGTTCTTCTAGCAGCAAAATAAGCTGGCAGCACTCAGGATTTTTTTCTCATAATAAAAGCCATTGTTGGAATGACTTGCAAGGTGTTACATTTCTGTGTTTAAAAAAAGACAATCTGAGTGAGTGCTGCCAGCATTATATCCTGCTGCTAGAAGCACAGGAATGAAGGTTAGTTTGCCGTCACTAGTTGTAAATGTGTCAAATCAAGGTTGTTTTCAGGTTTGCATCTTGGTCACGGCATTCCGACCATGCTGGCAAATCGGAACATCGCTGCCCGTGGTTGACGGATGGCTAGTCAGTTGGGGGTAACTTGTCAGGTCGCTCTCTAGCTTGTGTGTCAGTCGGATGGCATCTGTGCATTCAATTATAATTTTTTTAACCCATTCTTATTTACAGCCACAACCAGGTAGCAATTAGAGATAACTGTCTTGCTCACAGACAGAACAAGACAAATTTCACCATTGCAGTCGAGGGGGATTCGAACCAGAGTCCTAATGAACCCCAATCAGATGCCCTGTCACTAGGCCACCTTGCCACCTGCAACTCTGGTTGTATAGTTGAAAAATATGTATCAAGTAAAAAGGCTTCTGTGTTGAACGAAAAGTGTGATAATGTGGACCGGCTTGGAGGAAGCATGTGATTGATCTTTGACCATCCCCCACCTGCTGATTGGTTACTGATGAGACAAAGTCAAATTGGAATTGGACATGAAGAATTGAGGGGAGGAAAATAGGAGTAACAGAGCTCGTATTAAAGATCTGAGGTGCCTAAATTCTGTTTATGTTCACCGTGGCTGTGTTAACAATGGCAGACAAATTAACATTTTCTACCAACTAACTAGTATTATTAATTAATTAATAATACATGTAACAACAACATCAGATCAACTCTGCAAAATATTAAAAAAGATATCTTATTGGTTTGGTCAAAGGCCGAACAGAACGAATCTGGATAACGTAAACGTAGTGTCTGATACAAAATGTAAAATTACATTCATAACATTGCATTTATGATTTGTCTTGAGAAATCTGTAGAAAGCGAGATTTTATCCTTTTGACAACACAATCCACTTTTCCTCCTCATTCATCTAGGAAATGCGATAAAATTGTAATATACCTAGTTAGAAAGCTACCCCAGTTTGTAAGAAGATAGCAAAAAATTAACAAATATATTCATATAAGGAGATGACAAGGAGAAGCTGGGAGTTGCTAAAGATGGCTCTCATCATTTACATAAGTAGGGTGTACTCAATGATACCCAACGAAAGAAGCTGTCACCAACCGAATACAACAGAAATTTAAATCAAGCCTATTTTTTAGACAGTACATTTAATTGTTAAGTCAATCTTTGCATGCATACCACTGCGTGCAGGTGTCACATTTCCATTTCCCGTGTGATTCACACGATGCCGGAAAAAAATCGTGTTGCTTGCAGAAGCTGGTTAGCAGGGCTCTGTCGCTAACCCAGTAGCATGCATGGACTGAATACATAAAGTGCTATGGATTCTGATGCTTTCCTATGTTTTCAAGGATGAGTGGCCATACGTCAACATTTTAATATTGTACATGGAGAAAAAACAAATGTGTCTCACCTTTGATTTCATTTTTATCTCTTGATTTAGAATAAACAACTGCTTCTCTTCCGAGTTCAAGGTTCCATCGGATAGCTTTCAGCTGACGTCATCACGTAACCAAGAATCGCATGGCGCGTGATGAGCAATGTAAACAAACACGCCCACTAGCCCGCCCCCTTCTGGGTACGTTCATTTGAATGGCTACTGTATGGCTCTGGGTTTGACTAAAATACCGGTATACTTAATAGTGTAATTTCTCATGTTTCATCTAAAACAGGGGTTGTCTAACTGTGATACGTGTACCACTGGTGGTACTTGGAGCACCCAGTGGTGGTACACCATTTGACTAGAAAATAATCAATAGTTTGATATTTCATATTGTAACAATCAAACATGTTTTGGCTTTACAGTAAAGCTTAGGCCATGTGTTTACAGTGTCAGTGCACAATGGATTGTTTCAACTAAAATTCAGAAATGAAGCCAGACATACTCAATACATGGTCACATACAAGGTCATACAATGGTTATTGATGTGTTCTGTAGTTTCTTTGATTGCTTGAAGCTTGATCAAAGGTGGTACTTAGTTTAAACAGCTGACAACCATTGATCAAAAGCACTGGTGTCAAACCAGTTCCAGGATGGGCCTAGTGTATCCATGTTGGTCAGTCCTGTAAAACTGGTGCCCTTTGGACCTTGGGAGTTTGAAAGAAATATTTTGGATTTTTCATGTTTTAAAGATTTAATCAGAGAAGGGATATGTTTAACAGTCTGGAAATATTTTATTCCGAGCTCAGGTACTTACTGTATATCCTTATAATTATGGACATTTGGTTCAAACATGGTCTGTGACCGTATTCCACCCTGTCAGGGTATATGAATAACAATCACAAAGTGTCAAATATTTTGATATCACAATAATAAAATGTTTTTGTAAAAGATGTGTCCCTTGTTCTATTACATTTGTTTATTGACTAAAAATAATTACCAAAATATTTTGTACGTGTTCATTGTGTTTGTTTAGTGTGAACCTACAGTTTATTGTCTCTAATAAAAAAAAAGGAAATAACAACAGTATTCAGCAAACAATTACAAATGTTCAATGAATCACTTCCATCTCTGCTAATAAACACAAAAACATGTAAAACATTTAAAACTGTTGTTAATTTATTATTTGAAATTGTTCAACTAACAATCAACCAATTTGCATGTGGTTAAACTACAGAAGAATTGCATTCACCATTTAGAAATGATAACACTTTTTTACATACAGTAGTTCCCTTATTTCAGGGCTCCAAGAAATATAGTGACACATTATCATAATGTCTTAAGTATTCATCTTTAGTATTTGGTTGCATATCCTTTACAGGCCAGAGAAGAGCCAAACGAGGTTAAATGCTTTACTATCCCAAATATGCAGGGCAATGTATAATAAATTGATTGATTGATTGATTTTATTTATTTCGGTCCTCACAGACAATATTTCACAAAATAAACGCACGCAACATAAAAAATGATATGTATCTTATTATAAACCATTTGTCTACTACATTTTCTATCAATTTTCCACCCTGTTACATGTAGGTAAATGTTCCACCCTGTTACATGTAGGTAAATGTTCCACCCTGTTACATGTAGGTAAATGTTCCACCCTGTTAGGTTTACACAACTGGAATTACATTTTTTTTTTAGCTCTGTGGGTGATCATGATCTAGGTAGCATGAGACCCTACAGGTCAACAGCATTTAACTTCTAATATAAAACCATTTTCAAAATGATAAAATATGATAAATTGTCTTACTAAAGTAGCCTAACAGGGTGGAACTTTAAGGTTGTGACAAACATGTTGACAATTGAAATATTCAAGAAAATGATAAAACTGACAGTTCATACTTACTTCAGTTATTTCAGCTGATTCCCGACACAGGAAATTATGTAATTTCATAAACATTATGTCATGGGAAGTTTAGGCTGAATTCGTAAAGCTGAAAAACTACAAACTTACAGGGTGGAAAATAATTACGATGACACATAGTAAGTCACAAAAAATAGTATTAATATTCTTTTTTTTAATTAAACATATGTATGATTACAACCATTTTAATTTGGTCTAGAAAATAATGAGCAAATCATCTGAGTATTTGATTAATTAATGACTAATACTCATTGTTAAAGTTGATCATTTGGGACATGGCAAACGAACATGTGTGCCAAAAACAGTGTTTAAAATACAAAATATCTTTAAGACCTATTTTTAAATGTATATGATAAGAATAACCTAAACCTATAATTCTTTTTTGAATAAACACATTAAACATTTTACATCAAACATGAAGTCAGATTTCCTGTGGACATTAAAAGGCACCGGTTAACAGAATTGACTGACGTACCTGACTGATTGATTAGGTCACTAATTGGTTTGGATCTCCCCTCACCTGGCAGTCTAGGTCTTAATTGGGTACTAATTGAAAGGAAAGACCAAAAACAAACATTCACTAGGCCCTCCGAATTGATACCTGTATACAGTCGTATCTAAAAGTTTAGGCACCCCTGACAATCTCCATGACTTTCATTTATAAATAATTGTGTGTTTGGATCAGCAATTTCATTTTGATCTATCAAATAACTGAAGTACACAGTCATATTTCAGTAGTGAAATTTGGTTTATTGGATGAACAGAAAATGTGCAATATGGATCAAAACAAAATTAGACAGGTGCATACATTTCATAACCAATGGAAATAGATTTCTGACTTTAAGTCATTTCCTAGTGTCACAATGTCTGTAGTATTTGTCCTTGTTCTTTGTCACTTCATGGTGGTTCTCCCCTGTGTGTTTTTGTTTTGGTTTTGTTTTCCCGCTCTTTGTATCACATGATCCCCTCACATGGTTTGATTATCCAATCAGTTCTGTTGTTTCGTCCACACCTGCACACCAACCGCGGTCGGTGGATCTTAATTGGGGAGGACGGGCTCGTATTACGCTCAGAACCGGAGTGAATGGAATGTGTGCAAATCAAAAAAACAATTGGTTTTGTTCGTTGCGCACCATTCCATTCACTCCGGTTCCGAGCGTAATACGAGCCCGTCCTCCCCAATTAAGATCCACCGACCGCGGCTGCTGCACACCCTTCCCTCGTTAGTGTGGTATTTAGTTCTGTCTGTTTGTTAGTTCTGTGTAGTTCATTGTTCTTGTCCAGTTCTCCCTTGTTGCTTGAATAAATATGTTTGAAGACGCACCTGCCTCCAATAACATGATGAACCGTGACAGAATGAACTACCTAACAACAGAGACAGCGCCTTCTCCTACCTCTCAGGTCCAGGGACGTGGTCCGTCACACAGGGCCCCCTGAGTGCTAGCCCCCCTAGCTTTCAGGCTAGATCCCCTAGGGCCCCAGTTCCTGCCCCTAGGGCCCCAGTTCCTGCCTCTAAGGCTTCTGTTTCTGCCCTTAGGGCCTCGGTAGTCGCCCCTAGGGCTCCAGTTAAGGCCCCTACCCCTACGGTCCAGGGTGTTAGTCCCCATTCTAGGGCTCCCCGTCGTAGGGCTAGGGCCCCCCTTCCCAAGATGGCCGACGGTCCCCCCAAGGAAATTTTCGGGGGGGGCTATGTGGGGTGGCAAGGGGATTCCGCTCCCCCATTTGGTAGCCTTGTCCAGGAAGAGGACCTGGAGGGCCTGATCCTAACCCCGCCACCAGGGTTTGGGGAGGACCCAGCATCGGCGAAGGGATCAGAACCTCCTGCTCCGTCTCCCGACATCCTGGACATATTGATGTCCGGACCCCTGCCTCCAGGGCTCCCAGAACCCCTGTTGCCAGGGCTCCCAGACGCTCTGCCTGTCCCCGGACCCCCTGCTCGGCCGTCGCTGATGCCCGGACCCCCTGCTCGGCCGTCGCTGACGTCCGGACCCCCTGCTCGGCCGTCGCTGACGTCCGGACCCCCCGCTCGGCCGTCGTCACCGTCAGGACCCCTGTTTCATATGCCGCTGTCCGGACCCCCTGCTCGGCCGTCGCCGCCGTCCGGACCCCCTGCTCGGCCGTCGCCGCCGTCCGGACCCCCTGCTCGGCTGTCGCCGCCGTCCGGACCCCCTGCTCGGCCGTTGCTGCCGTTCCTGTTGCCAGGACCCCCGGACCCCTGCCGCCGGGACCCACTGTTTCGCCTGTCCCCAGGCCCTTTGGACTGCCTGTCCCCGGGCCCTTTGGACTGCCTGTCCCGGGCCCTTTGGACTGCCTGTCCCCGGGCCCTTTGGACTGCCTGTCCCCGGGCCCTTTGGACTGCCTGTCCCCGGGCCTTTTGGACTGCCTGTCCCCCTTGCCGCCCGGCCGGCCCCTGTGTTCCCTGCCGCCCGGCCGGCCCCTGTGTTCCCTGCCGCCCGGCCGCCCCTTGTGTCCCTTGCTGCCCGGGCCCTTCTACACTCCCCTGCCCTCCACCTCTGGAGTCTCTGTTTGCCTGTTTTCATGTTAGGTTGTTTTGTGTTTGTGGAGTTGTCGCGCCAGGTGTCGCTCCTTAGGTGGGGGATTCTGTCACAATGTCTGTAGTATTTGTCCTTGTTCTTTGTCACTTCATGGTGGTTCTCCCCTGTGTGTTTTTGTTTTTGTTTTGTTTTCCCGCTCTTTGTATCACATGATCCCCTCACATGGTTTGATTATCCAATCAGTTCTGTTGTTTCGTCCACACCTGCACACCCTTCCCTCGTTAGTGTGGTATTTCATTCTGTCTGTTTGTTAGTTCTGTGTAGTTGATTGTTCTTGTCCAGTTCTCCCTTGTTGCTTGAATAAATATGTTTGCCTCCAATAACATGATGAACCGTGACACCTAGAAACAGCAGAAAGCATTTCTGAAATGCTGAAGAAGCTTGTACCTCCACTGAATTTACTTGTCCACTTTTGGTTTCAGATCAAACGCATTTGTTGACTGTAAACGAGTGGCATGATTGGAATGTTAGCTAGACTGATACTCAGATAGACCAGCTGGGAACGTATCACAACTGGCTGAATGAACCAAATCAATTTTTCAAGTGGAGACTTTGTTGTGCATAATACAAATAGGGTAAGATGAGGTAAAAAGCACCTGGGGGTAACCCCCCCCCATTTATTTTACATAATACCCACAACATGTCACCAAATTTATCCCCCAACACTTTTGGATGGCACTGATCTTGCTAAACTACAACTGTCCTTCGTGTAATCACAACATTTGAAGATATGTATTACCACCAAATAATTTTGAGGAAAAGTGATCTAATTTTTTATATGCTACACATACCTTTCAATAAAGTTAGATCTATTTTTTATACACAATGAGGAAAGCTTTAAGATATATAATCCACTGGTCTAAAGAGATAAACCTGGATACCTTTTTCATAAAAGGATGTTGGATGAGTGTGCTGGAGGCATATTAACCCCCCCCCCAGAGGAAAAGTTACACCTTTGTGGTAATGGCTGTGTTTCTACCTGTCATTTTGACAATGACATGCCTGGTTACTACTAGCTTAAGCTAATTAGCAATCTTAGGTAGAGGAAGAGAAAGGAAGAGTCTGCGGCAGTACTTACAGCCTCGCTATTGGGTTAATTAGCCCCCCCATTTTCAAAAAACAAAAACATTTAATCTCATAACTTGTGTCATCTAAGTGTAAACTCTATACATTTATTGCCCCTTATCATTAATTTGCCTAAGCTTGGCTATGATCCACATACAATTTGTTTCTTCAAATTTTGCCTTTGTGTATCAGCAATTAGACATTGTTTTTAGGGGGGGCAGATACCCCATCTTACCCTACGATGCAACATCGCCTCAACCCCTTTTTCCTGAAATAGATAAATGTTTTAATGAAATTAAGATGTAAGCAATAGTGGGCTGCCTTGCAGGACAAACTACGTCATGATACTGTAGGCATGGCTTCTCAAACTTTGCTCGGACCCTCCAGCAAGAGGTAGCGCAAATTAGCCTAGCGCTGCCCGGGATTTTGAATAGGTAAATCAGATTATCTACCCCGCCACATCGCTCTTCAGCGACTCCTTGTATGCAGATCAAGCGCCTGTATATTCAATTGTGGAAGTATAGTTAGTGAGTATAACCAACTGGCTGTCAGTGAGTTGAGCGGATGTGCTCGTAATATTGCCTGGACTGCGGTAAATGTAATGGCATCTCACACTGGCTTTGATGCGTTATTCTCCATTCCATTCATCCCAGTCCAGTTCTGTGCTCATCCTCCTCAATTAGGATTCACCGGCCTCCACTGGTGTAGTCATCCTATACATGAACTGACTAAAGGCTTCCATGTTGGCTGAGCAGGGTGAAAAGAATCTGCCGGCTTGGAGATATGTGGTTGGAGGAACCATGTGAGAGCCCTTCACTATCCACATCTGTCGAGGGGGGGTTGCGGAGCTGCTGACGTGGCAGTGTTAGTGGAACATTTTTGACAAGTCCAATTGGGAGGGGAGAAAATGGGATAAAAAAGAAACGAAGTGTAACCAACAGCAGATGGCGCTACAGACTAACCAGAGAAAAATTCTGAAAAACAATGTTTAACAGATAAATCTCATCACCAGGCCTTACTATTGGAATTGAACTGTAGCCTACGACTGTTTTGATCAGAGGACAGTAAAGAATCACTAAATAAACTTTGAATTGATGAAAATTAATATCATTCATTTTGATATTTAACAGTTGACAGCTGAGGTTTTGCACTATTCAAAGCATGAATCTATCCACACTACAGTAAATGGGCCCCGTCTACTATGGTAAATTATGTAACTATGTTACTGTGACTGAAAACACATTCATATAATGTACTTTATCTTGTATTGTGTGGCTGATTTCATGTATTATACGAACACAGACAATACACATACGTGCACATGCTCCAGACAACTTGCTGAAATTATCCAAGACTCCTTGACGCAGCGCACGCACACCGCCAGCAGTGTAGTTCGAAGAGGCTGTTTTGACCTCGAGGGATGATCTCGATATCGATGATGTTTTCAAAGTAGCCCGATCAAAGGGTCTCCTGTTGAAGTTGTAATCTGTGCTGAAGTTGGTCTTTGTCTGCCTGCGCTGCTCGCTTGACCAAACATTCTTTGGCCTCGCACTGTGGGCCCTGCTACTCCGGGCAGGTGCAAGGATCAGAGAGAGGACGTCTGAGCTCCTCCAGGTGGGAATTGAGTTTTTACTCCTAGTGCCAAACGGCACCCTTATTCCCTATATAGTGCAATACTTTGACCAGAGCCATATGTCTCTGCTTAACATTAGTGCACTACACAGGGAAATGGGCTCCATTTTAGGATGCAGGCAGTGACTCTGCACTTTGTTTTACAAGGCCCACAAGTTCTTACAGGGCACAAGTTGCAGACCTGTTCATGGGTATTAGTGAAAATACCCAAACTTAGCCATAACATTGAAGGATCCTAATAAGACCAGACCAATAATAGGACAAATTAATTGGATGCTCTTATCTATCTGAAGTGGTTTGACAATTTCTCAGTTGAAATGGCAGTAGTTGTTTACTGTGTATTAACCAACCAACAATATTTTATTTCAAGCAGATATGTTTTGTAGATTTTTATGAAATGTGAATTTTATGGTTTTTTGGAGGAAGGAAAGTTCATTTACACTTCAAGTAAGTTTTATTAAAGAGGAATTACTAAAGGTTACACCACAGTATATAGCCCAAAAAGGTTTAGCAATTTATTTATTATTACTGCATTTTTGCAACCGGGGCACAACATGTGCACTCTACATGCAATAACATCCGCGGTTGTGACAAATAAACTTAAAACTTAATATGGTTTATATAATTGATACTATTTCTAAAATGTACTCTGACACAATAGCCTTAAGACCTGTGTTTGAAGATATAGGTATACATGGGAGTGATAGGTATCAGGCTAAACAGATGATTTACTGCAGATCTGTTATTTGGTAGTCACGATTAATAGAAGAGAATAAATAATGCAGCTGCCAGCAGTTTAGACTATCTCTTATGTGGATGTCAAACAAGCGGAGAAAAGAGTGTAGTGTCAAAGGGAATTGACATTCAAGCAAATACGATACTTCAATGTGTCCATTGAGGCAGTTCAGTCCAGTTAGGGTGTAAGGGAACACCGGCTGTGTTTGAACAGCCCCCTCGGATGTTTGGTTTTGCCTTTTTGGTGATCCTGATGAAATATACATTGGTCTTTATGAGAGCGGGCCTACCTTTATATTGCCTCTGCTATCTGGAGAAGAAGTGATAGGGTGAACTGAGAATTCCGTCAAATGCGTAAAAGCAATAAATCTGATTTAATTATCAGACATACAATATTGGATTCATTGGGGGAAGGAGATCGGCTGAATTGGATATATATATGGGCATATTCTCAGGGCTGAGATTGTTTGTGTGTGTGTGTGTGTGTGTGTGTGTGTGTGTGTGTGTGTGTGTGTGTGTTGGGGGGGTGCTCTGAGCACAATAAATTGTTTTCGTATATTGAGACAATTTGCCCGATGACATCAACTAATTTTAATATGAAGTGAAATAATTCATTCATTAGTATTTTTCATAGCTCACTCTGATGGCAAAATATTTAGCCAGTTGTTCATTCCAGTATGTTAGTATGGTTTTATTTTAGTAGTCATTTAAGAGATAAGAGATGCTTGGTTGAATTGATATATTGTGGGGCGCTTAAATGCTTCAACACTCCATGACCAGGATATGTAGTGCTCCACCTTAATTCCATATCTACTACTGTCACTCAGCTAGTTTAGTATGACTGAATGGAGTTTATGGCATACTGCTACTGACAGACAGACCAGTTAATGGCAAACAGTGCAAAAAGGTGCCCTTAAATCTGTCACAAGTCACAAAAGGCTAACATGGGGCTTGGTAAATAAACAAAGATGGAAGCCAGTGAACACAATGTGGGGTAATTGCCTCCTCTGAAGATCCAGATCGGATGCCCATTTTGTATCTGTCAGCCATGGTTCTGAGTGACTGAAGTTTAAGTGTCCATGGTGGACAGAGACCTGGTGAGGCGTAACACGGTAATGCTTTGCCACAGCATGATTCTGAATGTAGCGTGCGGTGGCCGTGGGTCGAATCACGCCATTCAGTTCGTGAGCTTCTCCCCTCCTCCCTCTACGCAAAGGTAAAAAAGTATGTTTTCAAGTTCCCTTCACCTTGTCGGTTTTTGTCACGATTCTTGGGGTTGTTTGTATATAAAACAAATATATATAATAATAATAAAATGGACATTGCAGTTCTAATTTGTATGTTCAATACCACTAAGACCAACGTGGCCAAATAAAATCTAAAATTAAAGGATAGTACGCATCTTAACATCTACTATGTCCTCGAGAATGGTAACAGCTCAATTTTCATTTGATTTGACTTTGATGTTTGGTAGATTATTTTCTTCTTATTAATAATTATAATAATTTTACAACCTTTAAGTTGCTCTAAATTTTAAATTACTGTGCCGAAGTTTGTGTAGAGCTCTTAGTTCACGACTTGCCTGGGGTCCCACACATGCCCCTGTGTGACTGGGGTTTGAATTCCAGGTCAGCTGACTGTCAGTGCCCTTCCTCTCTGTCTCCCTCTACTCTACATACCTGTCTCCCTCTACATACCTGTCTCCCTCTACATACCTGTCTCCCTCTACATACCTGTCTCCCTCTACATACCTGTCTCCCTCTACTCTACATACCTGTCTCCCTCTACATACCTGTCTTTCTAACTTCTGCTTCCTGCTATCAAAAAATTATAAAAATTACAACATGGTAAAAAATAAACAACATGCTGGCTACTGTATATTCAAAGGAGCTGAAGGACAAAATAACATTTTCATCAACACTGTCAATCAAACAGGAGTATTTCACAGATTTATAAAGTATATTAGAAACAATTGGGACAGTAGTTCAGGTTTGTGAGAAAATATTTAAAATGATAAACTATATTCCATGTTTAATTACCCATTAATGTAGGCTGCAATTCATACACAATATATACTATAATTTGGTAAATTATGCACTGTAATGTTCCAGTATATAAAATACAGTATATTCTATAGAATTTTTGAAATATATACTATCATGTTTCATCATTCCAAATGCAGTTTATTGTTGAAAAAGGCATGCAGTTCTATTTCATTTCCATTATTTACACTTCACATAGATCTCTTTTATTTATGACTTTATTCACTTGCCATGGAGTGAAAGATTCCAGCATCAAGCAATACCCTAGGAACAGTGGTATGCACCTCTCGTCACCTGACAGAGAGGTTTATTTAATAAAAAAAGGCTTGCGTCTTACCCATAATTCCATAATTCCATAATTGCATTAAAAAAGAAAAACTTTGGAACTGAATTATTGTGGCTTCATTGCTGCAGACCAAGCTTTGGGAATTCAGGTATTGTTCCAAACATACAGTCCGGAAAGTATTTTTTCTTTTAGCTAGCCCAAGTGACATGTGGTCGGTTAGAATAAAATGCAAACAGGACTATGTATGGGTTCTGATCAACTCACACTTGTTCAATGTTGGTCTGAAAATGTGCAAACTATGGTTTGGGAACCTGGCATTTTATTGGCAGTTACATTCCTGTTCTTTATTATATTAAAGCAGGGCTACTTAGGCCAGTTCCTGGAGATCTACTGTACCTCTAAGTTTCCTCTACTGTACCTCTAAGTTTCCTCTTTAACCCTCGTTTAGTCACCTGTACAGGGACGCCATTCCTGTTCTTTATTATATTAAAGCAGGGCTACTTAGGCCAGTTCCTGGAGATCTACTGTACCTCTAAGTGTCCTCTTTAACCCTCGTTTAGTCACCTGTACAGGGACGCCATTCCTGAACAAGTTAATATTTACTTTTCATAACTTACAGTACCTCAATTGACAGTCTGTCGACGCCAAGTGATGTATCAATAATATTATTATTATTAAAAGATTATGTATAAATGAGAGCAAAGCATTAAAGGTTTGTACGGTTCTTTTAGTTTATTAAATAAAAGAACAGGTGAATCTAGACTTTAAGAGGAAGGTAAAGTCAAGGTCAGAAGAGACACTGTACAGCATTCTTTTTTATATAAAAACAAAATGTAAAATGAGCAGATGAATGATAACCAAATCTCCCACTTCAGTAATGACTCAATCTCCAGCTTTTCCAAAGATATCATCACGTTTTCTTGCCAGATTAAACCCAATTGCAGGGGTAATGGCCAAGACTTGAGAGGGCTTGATTGACATCTGGCACAGCATAAATACAGAGGGATACCTCAAGGCTCCATGCTCTGCCCCCTTCTGCAATGTCTATCCCAGCTGAAGGGAGATCAAACCCCAGTCTGAGACCAGAAGTTTCCCCACCTGCGCCTTTGTCATCGATAAGTCTGTCATCCCTGCAAATATTGCTTAGCAGTAATGGCGGCCAGAGATTAGGCCCACTTCCCGAGCTATTAACCGCATTTCTTGTCCTCTCTACCGAGGCCTGTGGAACAAAGAAACGATTCATGGCAGCCCAGGTTTTGTACAACGGCCGTAGCGTCCACCTGACCCGAGGAGAGATGCAGCCGTTCCACTACACTGCTCCGGGCCAGAGAAGGTGCTGAAGGAATTGAGGTTAAAGTTCATCATGTTCAGGCATTTATACAGAATAAGAGGGCTTTGAGTGACCAGACCCATTTAGAAAAGCACAGTCCAATGAGACAAAGATGACTGAAAATGTGCTATTTTGTGAGTGTTTCATCAGCAGATTTATGAGCTACAATTAGTATTATTCTCACATTGCATCATTCTCTCAGTACATCTAGTTAGTGTAACAATGGTCTCCTGTTTCTCACAATACTCCTCTCAACCTATTTATCTCAATTAACAGTCTCCTACTGATATTCAATATGTTGTCTCCAAATATTATACGTTATCAAATTTTGATTGCCGCTAATCACATTTGCATGGGGCTAGGCCGTTTGTCTCTAATTTTTTTATTTGTCATGATGGCAAAACTGAGATTTCATATCAGAAGACAAAACCATATGTTAATTCTATTTGGGTTCCAGATAAACCATGATTGAAATAAGATATGGATGGAAATATCCTTGCCCAAATGAGGTCCTATACTTCACATGGAGCTATATAAGAGTAATGCATTGTAAAAAATTTGTTATTAAGGCAGTAGTAAATAAGTTGTTCTGGTTTCATTCACAGTGACTAGTCATCATGAACGTGTTTTTGTGTGGAAGAAGAGAGGTCACACAGATTAGGCCAATTGAAATCTGTCTCCTGAGGCTATTTAAGAGGCATTGTCTACTGTTGCACATCAGGCTAAAGCACGCTACTGCCACTAAGATTGCTGGCAAAAGGCCCTTCGACAAACACATGAAAGCTTGGTGGTGGTTTACAGATGGGCAAGTTAACCGGTACAGCTAACTGAAGACAGCTGTTTCTTACAAAACCTACGGCGCTCTCTCTTTGCTGCAGGTACATCCACAAGCAAGAGAGATGTGTCAAGACTGAAGATTTCAGTGGGAGAAAATAGAGATGAAGATGAAGGAAGGATGTCTGAAACCTTCGTCCTTCCAGCACATATCCTCAGAGGAAAGCTGTGAGCTCGGGCGGCTGGAGTGAGTTCAGAAGTGGCCAGAACATCTGCTGGATCTGCTGCGATCCTGGGAATCTTTACTTGATCCAGGAGCTCAGAGTGACTCCAGGCGCTTTTGGCTTTGAGCATTTAGGAAACCATGCAGGCATAAAACAATCTTAAAAGGAAAGAAATGTTTTTAAACTGGTTTAACCCATTGAGAACCAATTCTAATTTTCAATTTCTGGTCAAAGATATGAAATTGCAAGAGGTTATGAAATATAGAGAACAACATCATAAAGAATGAAACTGTATAAAAAAGGCAATAAAATAAAAATGGCAAATATGAATACAAAAATAAATACAAATAAATATAACTAATAAAAAGGTGTTTGATGGAGTCAGAAGGTGCAGTGATACGACCGCAGTTTGATAAGTTTATTTGAAATGAAGTGAAGCAAATCAATGCGTTAAATTAAGCCACTTATATCCAATAGCTTTAATCTGGAGAGACACGCTTTATAACACTGGGCCCATGGGTTCCAAGAATGCGTGGCTGCACCTCTTTGTTGTTCAGGTCCGGGGAAGCCGGACAACCCATAGTCAGACTCAAACCATATTAATGTTGTTCTGATAAGGAGGTTCTGTTGAGGAGAATAGGATATTATTGTGTTCAGAGGTGGGAATTTACTTGAGTAAAAAAATACGTTAATATTTTACAGGTGACCATGAAATATATTTTTTTTACTCTATTTGTTTTATAGGTCACTGTTAAAATATGAACTCCCTTTACCTGATCATTTTGGTCTTCAATACGGACTTCCCAAAACATGTGAACTCAGACTTGTTGTATTAAAGGAGATTGTTGTTGAGTTGAGAAGATGATGATGGCTGAGGATCAGTGATCTGTATAATATATAATAATATTATGGTCTGCCCACATGTTAGATACACATACTCACACAACCCATCACCCCTCATAACGTTTATCATCAGGATAATTAATCCTCTTACCAACTTGAACACACATCTGAGCATGTACAGTTACTTTCATTGTCTCCCTCTGAAATAGGTTGAGTGAAAGGGTAGCCAATCAAAAGACCACCTTGCCATGTAATCTCAGACAGAGAGACAAATTACAGGGTCCGTTTGACTCCGGGTGATCAAAGGTTCAAACTGGGTTCAAGGACAATGGGTCAGTTTTCACCCTCAGACAGACAGCAAGTATTTCATTTCGGTGAAGAATTCTGCCAGGTACGTCTTAGAGGGAGGACCCCGAAACAACGGCAAAACAAAAGCAATCATCTTTTGATTAAAGGTCTAAGCGTCCGCATGCTTTCCTTAGAGAACATCTTTCATCTATATTCCTCCTCGCTTTCGTTGACCCCTCAGGTTTGTGCCCATTATCTTGACGGAGACACAGGAATCCTGAGATTGTAGCTCCAACCCCCTGCACCGTATCGGGTGGGGGCAGAAGGGATGTGTGTGGGAGAAGGTGGAGGAATAGGATGAGTGTGGTGGGGGGTGTTCCGAGGTGCGTCTTTCATTAAACGGTCTGGACCCTAGTGGGGATTGGAAACTCAGGCCATCTAAAACATTGTAGTTGGAAGACGAACACAACAATGGCGTTATGGAGTGAGAGCGAGAGAAAAAGGTAGTGGTACAGTTAATAAGAACTGTCTTTAGGGGCGTGGTCTGTTTGGACCTAGAGTAGTGCCAATCCCATTAAAGATACTGGGGAGAAGAGATTACCAAAATGTTTACCCCTAACCCAATAAATTACCTTCACATTATCACTTTAGCAAATGCTTTAATCCAGAGAGACGTACAGTTAGTATAAGGGCACCAGGTATATATGGTGCCAAGTGCTCAAACCATCATGTTAATGAAGGTTGGTCCCAACGATTTCTATACCCGGGCCAAAAGTGAGTGCTGGTTTTGCTCGATGTATTTGGTTTTGGTAATTCACTGGGGTTCCTCCACCTTTATGTCTGTTTTACAAGATCATGCACTGCTTCCTCAGACAAATTCTCCATTTCCTCTCTTACTTCGTGGCTTGGGAGCCATTTTACCTGTGTTCACATTGGTCCGCTGAAATAACATATCTTTTCATTTCCCCTTCGCAGTAAACTTAATCCCCACTCTAGGTAAAAAATGAGGGGAGGTGCATGAAAATGAGGAGGAGTCAGAAGGCAAAGCCAGCCCCTTTAAACGATTTCTGTTTTAGCTCCCTGAAGAAATCTTGGGTTTTTGAGTGTACACTGTCAGGCCTACATTGCCTAATGTTTGCGAAGCTATGGCAACAGTTTGAATGAATACTCCTCATGAGCAGACCAGGAGGTTAAATGTTTCTATGAATGTTATGGAGAGAAAATCTGTTCATGTCACACGTAACACGACGTGAAGTCGGCCAATAGTGGTAAGGGCATCGGATTGATGTCGTAAGGCTCCAGGTTCAATCCCTTAACCACCAAGGTGAAAGCTTTTTCATTCTGTCCATGAAACAGGAAAGTTAACTCAAATTGCTCACAAGTTGTTGCTGTAAATAAGAATTGGTTATTAGTCAACATGCCTGGTTAACTAATGGTAAACAAATAAAATATGGAACAAGGAATCATGTTGCCTCCACTCAAAATATTTGTTTCTGCAGCTATTCAACAAGTGTGACAACTGAACATGGCTTTCAGAGATGAAATTAAGCAAATATTCTAAATTAGTTGGAAATTAGTTGTAATTTGCCAATGTATTTGGCAAATTACAATACTTTTATTTTTATATAAAAATATATTTGCCAAAAACGTACACCAATCAGCCATAAAATTAGGACCACCTGCCTAATATTGAGTAGGTCCCCATTTTGCCACCAAAACATCAGCCCCATACGCAACAAACTGTGATGCAATGTGTTCTGAAACCTTTCTATCAGAACCAGCATGAACTTTTTCAGCTATTTGAGCTACAGTAGCTTGTCTGTTGGATCAGACCACACAAGCCTGCCTTCACTCCCCACGTGCATCAATGAGCCTTGGTCGCCATGACCCACGTTTGATAAGTACTGACCACTGCAGACCGGGAACACCCAACAAAAGCTGCAGTTCTGTATATGCTTTGACCCAGTTGTCTAGCCATCACAATACGGCCCTTGTCAAAGTTGCTCAACTCGTTATGTTTGCCCATTTCTCCTGCCACATTTTTCAGCCACTGTCTTTGACACCTGTGCCCTAGTTTATGATTCCTAGTGTTCTGTCATTAAAAATATATTTTTAAATACCCCCAAAAAATATATATAAAACAAAGTTGTCATCCTACTCTTCCTTTATTCCTGGTGCCTCAAAACCTTCTTGATCAATCTTGAAATAAATATATTATATGTTTGCACAAATCTTTTTAAAAAAAAAAAATGGCTAAACAAATTGAATCAACAAGCAAGAATGTTGTTTGAGTGTGAACCTGTCATATAGTTATTTCAAGACCTGTCAACATTCAACATAATAAAGGTGTTTTTGTAGCCTAGTTTCTCAGTAGACAAGTTCCTCCATCTCCATTAATGCCGTTATTTCATAGAAACTACAATGTTATTACATTATTTCTACAAGTTATTACGGCAATACATTATTGCTACATTGTCAATACATTATCAATTCCATGCTTCATAAAACTAAGACCAAAATATCAGTTTATTATGTCTTTTGTGTTGTATCAATTATTGACATACATTATGTGATTTAATCATTATAATAAAACGGCTACACCTCTACCCTACCTCCTTACTCACCTCTACCCTACCTCCTTACTCACCTCTACCCTACCTCCTTACTCACCTCTACCCTACCTCCTTACTCACCTCTACCCTACCTCCTTACTCAGGAAATAGTTTGAGCAGATAACACTCAGGAGTGCAGACTTCCATGCCCCCATAATCTTCATGGTCCAAGCCTGAGCCAAGGGGGCATGTCCGATGAGTTTCAATGAGCAATGATGCAAAAGTGTTTAATAACCACTAAAGGCCGCCTCCGCCACTACAGGTAATTAGTTCCCTAAAGATATCTTTGGGTAAATGATGATTAATGGAGAGAACTGACTGACTAAATGGTTCATCAACACGCCGCATGCCATGTGTTTTTGTGTGTGCAGGTTTTAAAACACTTCTGTGGACTGGGAGAAAATTTGTCAAAGTAAGTTTGGCAACTCCTCACTTCCATTGAAAGCTATTTTAGGGCAGGGGTTGGGTATGTGTGAGGGGGAGGTGATTATTATTGTAATTACGGTAATGCCATAATCCTACTAAAGGTGTTTTGTGCCGGTTGAGCCAAGGCACTGTCTCAGCACGCCAACGGTCTCATGCGAAAACTAAACGAACTGGAGCAACACCGAGGTGGAGGAGTTTACAACAATATTTACTCAGTCGGTCATTGCTATCAAAAGCTTAATTCAATTAGGCTGCAGTTTTCTGCAACCCTGAGGGTCAATAGGGCAATGTTCAAACAGGGAGCCACAAGGGGGGGGGCTTGGCTAGCGGACCCAGCCTGGATGGCAGCCCAGAGCGCCAGTGCCAAACGATCCCTGACAGGGGCAAGTTCATGTGCCTTCACTGTGGGAACATCGCTCTACTGGCCATGGTAACACGGCAGCCAGCAGTCTTCTTGTAGAAAATCTCTCAGTCCGGGTCGTGGAAGCCATCTAAACATAACTGGACCCCATTAGTTGTAAAGTCTCAGGGATGTGCTCAGATGACCTGTGTGATTACAGTTTGGTCAACAATTTGTCAAAGAGGAAACATATCAGATTCTATAGGGTATATTTACCACACACAAACTGTTGTACAATGAATCAACCAAAATGCAGGGTTGATGTGCAATTTCTATTGGAACTCAGCTATATTTAACATAGCAAACAATTAAAACATTTAAGCACCAATCACAGCCTGCATTTAGAGAGCATTCAGCAGAGTTTACAACACTATATAATTTCTATTAGGGAATTCCACCTTCATTTTATGGTAATATACTGGAAACTCTGCTACATCATATATTGTTTTACAGTGTAGGGTAGTCTAAATATCAATCCTATTAACTGAGATTATATAAACACCACCTTTTTTTGGAGAAAAAAGTGTACTTTAGGATTAATTAATCGGAATTTAAATATTTTGAAACAATCAATTCAGAAAATGAAACATAAATGAAAAATACATAAAATGATGTATAAGTTTCAATGGATTGTAGCATAATGTTTTTGGACACATTTGTAATTTTACTAAAAACTTGTTGGCTACTGACTTTTTTAACAGTGAAAGTAAACATTAATTTATATTTTGACTTGACAAATTATTATACATTATGCTCACTGAGAACAAATGCGTTGAGAAAATAAACATTCACACATTAGCTCAATGCATATAAAGTCCACCCAACTCACTGAAAAACACTGAGAAAGCGACTGGGTAAGATGGCTTTTTTACCATACATATGCTAATATAATATCATTATAACAACATCACATTACAATGCATTTTACTTAACATCAACAGAACAACATTCCCTCTCCATTTTATCTTTTGGTTCCACCTAAGACAACCACAAAAGCCTTTGTTTGTACAGATGGCAGATTCTTCTCAGTTCTACCGTGCACTATTTTCATTTCAAAGACAACAACTTCCCCTCAAGCTGCCTGTGAGTGAATTCAGCGGCAACATGTACTTAATGCTTTAATATGAGTTTGGGTTTGACTCTGGCCGCCTGCTTGGGATCTCAGTCTATCTCCCTTAGTATCTAAATCTGGATTTCCGTGCCGTCCTGGGTCTGTCTGAGAATCGTCAAAGCAGGATTTGGGAAAATGGAAACCATGTGCCTTCGGATGACACGGCAACATGCATCTTCTCTCTCTCTGTTTTCATAGCTCCTTGGTTTTGATTGTCTTCCAAAGCCGTAACCATGGCGAGATGAACACTTCCAAGGCCCTGCTGAGTATACCCATGATGCACTGCAATACCCATGATGCACTGCAAGAACTAAGTAATGGATGCTTCATATTTGAGGAGTCTCGAAATTCCATCTATAGATATGCCCTATAGATCTACTAATTCACTAACTCTAACCCTAAACCTAACTTAAACCCTAGCCCTGATCAACCTTTATTCTCGACCTAAACCTAACCATAGTGATCAGTTTCAACAGGTAATTTATTGATAATGTTTTGATAGTATGACTATGAATAATTCGTTTCAAAAACCTATATTTGCATGGTTGGCAATCATATATACAGTACATTTTTCAGTAGCTTTATTTATAGTGTTCCTGCCAGCTATGACATTGGGTCATATGATCGATTTGTTGAAGAATATCATGTAAGCACCACCTTTCTTTGTTACCTTATAGTTGTCCGAGAGATTATTGAAACAATAACAAAAGGACAGAGGCAAACAAATCGATCAAGTCAGTGGATCAATGCAGAGAAATGTGGTAATGACAATTGGATTCTGACTTGACAGGTAAAATGACATTTAGAAAGTACTTTCTGCTTTTGTCACACAGATGTTTTTATAGCATGAAAAAAACATATGATAATGTTCATCATATTCATCGTCATCATATAGACTGGGTTAATAATATTACTGTTATTAAAGACTTGGCATAGTATTTTTGTTACTTTAACTGTTATTAAGGACTTGGCATAGTATATTTGTTTCTATAACTGTTATTAAAGAATTGGCATAGTATTTTGTTACTAAGCAGTTTTTCTCTCAATTTCATTAGTAGTTGTTATTCATTTGGAAATTAAATGGTACATTTTAACAGTTTTTATCCTGCAAAATGTCACGTGAATAAATAAATAATAAATACATAGATTGATCCACCACACAGAGTTTGTTCTTGGCAAAAGCAACCCTGACCAATGACTTGTATCCCTGCCCCTAAGCTGGACACCCTGGCAGACTTGGTACACCAAGGGCATTATAAGAACAAGTGTCATGACGCAACCGCACTAAGACGCAGTTTTGGAGATTGTTGGTTCACACTAAAATGACTTTATTTTTTAAAATCTCCACGTTATTGCAGAATCTGCTCCTTCCCTCGTTACAAGGAACATATCTATTCGCCCCCTCCAGAGTTCAGTGTTCTGCCCCAACTAATAACAAACCAATCAATAGATGAAGCAAATTTAATGTCTTTCTGCTTCTAGGATGCCCCCAGATTCAACCTTTTGTGAAGCGAAGACAAAAGTGCTTTATGTGAAAAATGACTTTGGTATTACGGTGTGACCTTTGAGGTCTTTGGTTTGCCAATTTCATAAGACACCATGACGTATTTTTTTAATTGTTAATAGGTTTTTATGATCTCGAATGGAATGACTGTGTGTATAGCAACTCACTCCTTCTGAAATACAGTGAAATGTAACTCTATTTTACCAGAGATACCAGTGTGATAAATAACCTCTATAGCTAAAATAACTATTGGATATTTCTTGAGTAAATAGAAAAATCTATAGCAAAGACTAATCTGTGAAACTTTACATTTTATAAAACAAGCACTATACCTGATTACATGTTGACTAATATTATAATTATAATGTTTGTTTTATGGTTTTCTGGACAGTTAACTATGATATCATTATCATCCAATGGATTGTCCTGTTTTGTCTCTATCATGTTCAACTGGTAATCATTCCGCTCATGTACTTGTGTATTTAAGTCCCTGTATTAGTGCTATCTACTTGTGTATTTAAGTCACATCTACTTGTGTATTTAAGTCACATCTACTTGTGTATTTAAGTCCCTGTATTAGTGCTATCTACTTGTGTATTTAAGTCACATCTACTTGTGTATTTAAGTCACATCTACTTGTGTATTTAAGTCCCTGTATTAGTGCTATCTACTTGTGTATTTAAGTCACATCTACTTGTGTATTTAAGTCACATCTACTTGTGTATTTAAGTCCCT